>JAQQBR010000004.1:4244877-4272863 GCA_030347285.1 Microctonus hyperodae
AAAAATTAGGGAGTTACTTTTCAATAAGAACCTATATGACTTATATGTATATACAGGTTTATACAATATATGTATACATCTATAAACGATGTATTTAAATGTTAAAAGAAAAGTTGGGGGCGCGATGCCAACAGTGGCAGTGGCACGACTGGTACAACTAGCATTACGGGTTACGCGAGCATGGTAATCACGATGATTTCAACTCTTCAAGTGGGTCATCATCTCGTCACTACGTCACCTGGGGCCAAAAAAGGAACACGGCCCTCCAACTCAATGTACATTCTGTGACCCTACCTGTCACACATATACAAACACCAAAGAAATACACACATTTACATCACCGTAAAAAAAAAAACAAAATAAATAAATACAAGATATACACATATCGATTAGCTTTATTTCGACTGAACTCTTTTTTATTCTCTTCTTCATTGCTATTGACCTTGCAAGCCCCCACCAAAAAAGGAACGGATGGTTTATGGACTTATCAATCATTTGGTAGCCGCTTTTGAAACCGTGGTACGTTCTTACCGAATGCAGCCTGTTATTAGCGACGATTAAAAGATTCCATGAGACGCGGTGTGTGAGCGGAGCGGTGAAGTTGAGTAGTACGAGAGAGGAAGAATGAGAAAGAAAAAGGGCGGAGGGGGAGGGAGAGATAGAAAGAGTGAAAAAAAAAATAAATAAATAAATAATATATACATATATGTATGTATGTGTTGTTATGGCAGGGTTCCGGTGCGGCGGTTGTGGTTGTACGTTTCCTTGATTCATTTCATTGACAAGATTTATGATCACTATACCAAGTGACTAGTATACATATATATCTATATATATATATATAAACGTACATAAAGAAGGGAAGCGCGTGTACATATGTATAAATATACTCATATAAAATAGTGGAATTATATTTGAAAGACTCTAATATATTTATCGTGGAATATTACAAATGAAAATTTGTGATATAATTATTTTTATGTATTAATTTATCGATTAATTAATATTTAATAATGAATAATATTAATTAAAATTATAATTATAATATCTGTAAATTATATCGTGGATTTTTGTAATGCATAAGCGTATAATTTTTTTTTTTTTACTGTATACAAGACACCATTATGGTGGTTGGCATTTATTCATGATGTACCTACACATGAATTGCATATTGGATGCGTATATAATATATACAAAGTATATATAAACACACATGTATTATGTGTGCAATATATGCCGTTCAGCGAGATGTCTTCAAAGTAGTGGAAGGAAAAAAGATAAATAACATAGGCTACAATAAATGTATATCTATAGATATTATATGTATACGCGAAAGTCAGTGTAAGGTGATATATGCTTCGTTCGTGCCTCTCGTGGTAGAAATGAGAAAACGCATCGGTCAGGTCGTGTTGCAAATTATGGTAGGGGTAAAGGTATAAAATATATTGCATCAGTGTGAAATAAAATGGTGGCGCCTCGGTATATAACCGATGAGAAAATGTATATACGATGCGCATTTTATTTTCAATAAAAGATAACTATCTTACATATATTTATTTTCATAAAAATTTATCAAACAAATGTAATTTTAATTATTCAAATATGTATTTATTTTTTTTTTTAAATTTTATTGATTAATTTTATGGTGAAAGTAATATTGTTTTGTTAATTATTAAATTAATCAGTATATTTTATTATTAAATTTAATAAGTTTGATTTGAAAAATTATTTCAAATTAAATTTTTAAACAGGATGATGAAAGAAATTTAATGGGGATTTGAGATGTGGAAAATTTTTTTTATGCATATGTGTTTATGCGTATTGCGTACTTTATAAATGACGTACCTATTCCCAAGGCATTTGAGACGAGTATATACATATAGGAATGAAAGTACGTCAGGCGAGAGGGGAAGTATGAGAAAGATAAAGTGAAGGAGAGGGTAAGAAAGAGAAAGAATGCCAGGAGTGGGCCCTCAAACCCGGTAATTAAATAGCTGAACCCTGCAATTACGGCCACTAAATCGTGGCGGGGCCCTGGACCCATCGAAGCGAAGGGCCCGCCAGACACAAAAAACAACGTCGAAACATTGCTTATCCCACAAACAACGGGTCCAGTATATATCCTAACGCCAAGCGAATGTAAAGAGACGCCTTATAGACTATACACATTCGTATATATGTGTACCTATATTGTGTGGGGGTGGTTTTGCTATATGTGGGAACCTGATCGAAGATGCATTAGACAACACGTCGTTGCTAAAAACACTCTCGTTTTTATTTTAGAATATTTTTTTAATGCATTCACTTTTTTTTTTCTTTTTTATAATCTATCTCAGATCTAAAACGATTGTTCGGTATATTATCTTGATTTCATTCGCCGCGGATTATCTCTTTTCGATTTTTCTCACAGTTCTTTTACGGCACCTTATTATCCTTTTTTTTTTTCTTCAAAAATATATTCAAAATGTTTAATAAATATCCATGGCGATTCACGTTAATTTATGCAAACTCATGACTTTGTGATGCTTGAATTAGATTAGTAGAAAAAAATATTTTTTATAGTTAATTAGAAATTTTTAAATCAACGATGTATTAAAAATATTGTGCGATTTCCCATCATTAAATGATATCTACAATTCTTCAGTTAATTGACGAATATAAAAATAAAAAAAGAAATACATTTCGTAAGATCATTAAAAATTGTGGAGAAAAAAAATTTTTTTTCTAGTTGGAAAAAGAAAAAAATTCAAATGAATATGTATAACAATAACAAATACGTTTATAATTATTGAAACGACTAGGGCCAATAGCAGACAAGATCGAAGATAATGGTAACAAACCATCTTCCTTCCTGAACAGAACGTCGGACAAGGCGGAGATGATTGAACGGCGTATATATCCATGTACATACATATATAAACCGAATATATAAGGGGAACTGAGTGCCGCCAGAGAACTAAAGAGACGAGAGAGGCCCATGAGTCGCGATGCATCGTGATTTCCGTATATGCAAAATTGAGCGCGTGCACGCGCAAGATAGAATTCGTGTATTTACATACATAAGCAAAGTTCGTTGTGTATATAAAGTGTTTGCGAGAAGGGGAGCGACAAAGAGCTGTATAAAGGGACGAGATGGATGGCCGAGCATCACGCTCCTTGGAGTATTAAAATATCAACCGTCCCACTCTCTACTCCATCGCCATTCTCTCTTTACCCCTCTCGCCCAGCTGTCCCGTGTTGTAGCCCATTAATTCGCATTAAATAAATCACCCACCCACTCGGTTTCTCGACCATTTTATTTTTTTATTTAAAACTCACTCTGATGTATATCTAAGATATTTACCGATGTACCAAAAGCAATTTCAGCGAGATTTTTAATACAAATTTTTCTCCATGTTTTGTAATTTTATAACACGCAGAGAAAAAAAATGTTGATTCAATTAAAATTATTAAATCGAATAATATTCATTTCAAGGAAATTTTATTCATTTAAAGCTATGAAAAATTATATAAAAATCACCACGAATAATTTCTGGAATCATAACTTTTTTATTTAATTATACCGTTTTCCAATCTTAACAAATCTACAATGTTTTATACTTTATAGTCAGGCACTTGTGTATAAAACAAACACAATTTTATACACCTAACGCTACTTATATACAAGAGTACAACGAATTAATTAATTTTTTTTTACTGAACAAAATAATATATAGAAACGTTATAAAACCATTGGAATGCGGCATTGTAGGTATATAAATATCTAAACATTTTTATTAAAAAGGAATAAAGTATAACGAGATAATCTAGCTCTCATTGTGTATCCATAACCTCGCTCAATCCATTCGATGATTGAACATGTAGTAGATAATTCTCGCAGTATATAAATAATATATCAAACAATTTATGTGCATCTTTTTATTTATATACCTCTGCACAGTATTTATAAATATGTATATATACTTATACGATGTAGCGTAACATTTTACATCGCTCTGCTGTCTCGATGAGACTGATATATAAAATCCACGTTAATTACAAAGTTAATTACAAAAAGTTTAAACATGAACCGTTTATTCGTGCATTATAGGTATTAGGTATACTTAATTGTGTTTGATAAAACCTTTCTAAAATTAAATACGTATATACTTTTATATATCTCATACATGTTCATACATCCAATAAAAAAAAAAGTTAAAAATAGTTTCGTTGAATAAAACATTTTATAGTTTCATAATCTCCAATAATCAGTTTACTTATCGATGATATTTAAATCATAGTTTAATAAATTATTGCATGACACACACACGTATAAAAATCAAAGAAAAATCGAAAGAATAAACAAGTGTATTCTATCGCACACTTAAAAGTTGCCCCGCTGCGGCCACACACTGAGCGATAACCTTCCGCCACACACCTCTATGACATTGTTGAACCCCAGGTGGTTCAAACTTAACAAATAGGATGGCTAATGCATTCCATTTATGATATTCAATATTTAGTTTTCACACATCTGCATAATACACACGGGTGTTAAATACGAACATATATTATATCGATAATCATTTTTTTTTTCTCACTTCGATCACGCTTCTGTGCACTTAACACGCCGATTCACGCAATGTATGATAAAATATTCATGAAAAATAATAGCAAATAATTTTTTTCCTTTCAATCGTGATCTGGATAAATTGCACTAGTCGATAAATATTCAACAGTAACAATAATAGGGTAAATATAATTATTACACCTTGATATACATAATATTATTTAAATAATAATATTACTTATAGATATTATTTGTTTAAGTGTAAGTATAAAATATAAATACAAATATTTATTCATTACTTAGTCGCGCAAGAGTGAGCTTGTACGTGTCTACAACGATGTCCTGCCTCTTTCTTCCATCATACATTGGTAGTAAGCGCGACTGGTGGTTACCGCACGTGGTTATCAAGTTAACCCCTTTGCCTCGTTCCCGCAAGCGCAAAGAGAAGTCCTGATGTGGCCGTGCACGCGTTCACTGACTCTTGGTCTCTCAAGCAAGGTGTGAAACCACTCGAAAGCAAAGAGCCCAGAAATTGCGGCCCATTATCCAGTAATGTGCCTCTCCTTGCACCAACACTTGCAATCGTTGCTTTTCACACTTCTCCCCTTACTTTGTAATACATATATGTATATACCTATATATATATTTATCCACGATATATCAGATATCTCGCCTTCTTTCATCTCACTGTACACTCTATAAATGTATATATACCCACATCATTATGTACTTTGCAGACGAGTATTATATATTGGCCTTCATTTGACGCAATTTCAAGTCATATCACTCATCATTATTTTTTTTTTGTGTCAGGCTTCGAATATTGAACATAACATGAGGATTATTTTTTGTTTCAATGCTCGACGGACTCGGGAAAATTTTTTTTCATGGTATATGAAAAATATTATACTCTCTGTATTGAATTTGTAACTCATTGTTGATATAAATGAAAATATATTTTATAAAGTATTTTATAAAAATGTAGTTATTACTCATATTATTTCTGATGGTTATTTTTATTTTTCTCGGTAGATATTTTTTTATACATAGAAAAATAGAGAGAAGAATTATGGAGTGAATTGAAGTTGGGTGATGGTACATATTGAGAATATATACACACAAAAGCATTGAATTTCTATACTCCCGAAATTGAGAGAATTATTATCGACTGTATTTCATATCATTTTCCAACTACACGCGCCTTGTGCTGATAAATCATCCACTTGAATGGCCACTGTGGCACAAGAATTGTTCATATTTATCGAGACTATTGAGTGTTGGTAGTTAATATTCGTTGATGTATACGTCAATACTTTTGCGCTCAGTAATACAAGGATAAATTTCCCTCATTCATGTTCAACGCGTTATTATTTTGCGCCGCGCTTCAATTCGCATTTTACCATACACTATATTCAACATGTATGTACATATATTATATTATATTATACATATACATAGTTAATATGTAGGTAACATGTGTGTATATATCAGCATGAGCGACGTGCACAAATCTCTCACGTTGGTACTACATGTTGCAAGTCTACACATGTATAATATTTGATGTTCGTGACGTGGACGATTTGATCAATGTGCACCTGCAGCGCTCTAACTATTTCACGTCCCGGATAACGAATAAAACGTAGCCAATCGTTTTGCATATTGTTAACTGGTCGTATGACGATGCTTTATTATGATTGGTGTTTTTTTTTGTATTCAAAAAAATTATTTCTATCTTATTTTATCAATTTTTTCATCAGACAAAATTAACTTTCACATTACAGCACAAGCACGGAAATAATATATCAATCAAAAGTATATATTAATAAATATAAATAAACCAATTAATCAATTTCTAATTTTAATTTTCATAATTTTTATTAAATTACAAAAAATCATTAAATTTATTTTTCGATCCTTTATCGATTTATCATTTGTAATGTGTTTCAAAAAATTGTTATTAACTTGTACTATAACACAGTGTCTCAGCATATGTGCAAATAACATAAAAAAAAAAAATCTAAATGAATAGCAAATACATAGGGTATCGCAAATAAATGCGGTGTAGGTACGCACGAGTGGGCCGTAACGCATCAGGTACAGTTGGTCGCGTACACCCATACTATATGTATATTCTCTCTTTGCTCTCTATACATGCATAAATACATATATGTATAATCGTATACCATATACCGTCGCCAAGTTCACGAGCAGTAGCGCGAGGAAGAGACGAACTATGGTGTGTGTTGCCCTGTAATCGAGAAATTGCGCGCTGTAATAATTGTAGCTTTTGGCCTGTCATCATGCCATGGGACATGGGCAAATAAGTACTGCTATTCTATGCATGTATATGCGTATACTTTCACAACTGAACTATCCTGCATAGGGACGAATATATTTCACGCATGTATGTACAATTATATATGTATATATCCCGCGCATGCATTCATTTTATATAACTCTCTCTCGTTATCGTTTGATATATGAAGTGAAATGAGAGAGATTGCGAATGGCGTAAAAATTATAACCGGAAAATTCTTGTTGGGTTATATTTGTTATTTAGTAAAAAATTTTATTGCTTGCTAAATAATTATTGTATATTTATATATATATTTTAATTGTAATTCTCGTCATTTATTGATTTATATCAAAATTATTTTTCGTAATTAAATATATTCCTTTCTATTTTATTTTTTTTTTGGTATTTGATTTTATTCCATTTTTTTTTTTATGTATTTAAATTGAATACGAACTCGATTTCTATATATAAATGACTACAATAGAGATGAAAAAAATTTTTCCCACAAACGGGATGATGTAAAAAGCCTTGTAAAGAAAGGCATAAATTTATATAGGATACTAATGAGAATTTGCCCTGAGGTTATCTACATCATCGGGTCCAATTGCATTAATTCCAGCAGCCTTTATTATCACATTTATTCGGAGCCATCGAACTCATTCTATTTCATATCCCTAAATAAATGAATGTGCGGTCGCACGCTTGCCCTGCGGTCATCCACTGATGCTGATGCAAGAGAAAGAAAAAAAAAAATTCTCGTACCATTTTATACAGTATTATCATATCTTAAGTTTAACAATCTTACATCGCAAATATGCTCATTTCTTTTACGACTATTTCTTCATCATCACCATCACAATCTTTACTACATATCATCATTATCATCATGATTATCTGCCTCTTTCATCCTCCCTGGTCTTGCTATTTCACACTATCAACATAAACTACTTTGAGTATCGTCGGTAAAAAATATTTCTTGATTCATAACTACAAATTATAATGAGTAATATATTTATCTGCAATATAAAATGCCAAATCAACATGTAAAAGCTAACTACAAATGTAGAGAGAATAATATTTTTCAATCTATATACAACATGGGAACACAATAAAAAATATATAAGTGAGAACAAAAGCATAAGCAATCATTCCTAATAAACTATAGAAACTGTCGAGTGAGGAAGATAAAAGAGAGTCAGAGATAGGGAATGATTAAAAAATATATTTAATAACACCCTTTGACTGAAAGAAAGAGCTATTATGCAGTTTGCATAGACGCAAATCGCCTCTGGCATTTGTATCGCAAAACTATACGTATACTCCTACTTTGCCGTGACCTGAAGCGCGCAAATACTTTTTTATTTTATCCATTCGCGTTCTTCGTTTCTCTTATATTCAACTGTATGTCTATCTGTATATTCACCAACCAAATGTACAGGTGACGAGGGTGTCGTGTGTATATATATTTCATTCTTTGTATATCTTCTGACGTATCCACGAACTACCATCACAGACAGTCTCTAACTTCAAGTATATTTTGACGTTTGAATGAACAACAAAATTACATATTGTGCTAGATGTATAGTCAGGGCTTGAAAAAGAAATAAATAAATATATTCTTCACGGGGATTTTTGCCCAAAGCGTAATATACATTGGACATGAGATTAATGTTTTGAGAATGTATTCATTGATACAGATAAATAAATAAAAATACTCTGTCCAAGTAAATATTATTCTGATAAAGAAAATGTGAACTTTTAGATGAACAAATTTATTAATTATACAATTATTAAATTTAATCAACAATATAAATTACGAGAATTCAAGAAGAAGAAGAAGTGAACACTTCTTCGAATTTATTTACTCGCATGATAAAAATTTATTACGAAAATTGATTTGATAAAATAAAAATGTGTCAATAATAAATATATAATTTATAATATTTTGTTGAGATGTGAAGTAATGGTATTTTTGATAATCGATGAATAAATTCACAGTTGTATTTTCAACTGGTGGGAGGCAGCTGCTCTGTTAAACTCTTTTATATATACATCTTAAAAGATTTTATCAAATTCAGATACAGCTGCCGCGTCTATAAGTGGCCGTCTATGGAAGGGGATTATTTCACGATTGTTCAATCTACATACCTTTATCAAACTTGAATCAATGTCCATCCATTAAATCCATTGATAACTAGCAACACTTATCTGAATATGAATTAATTATGCATATAAATAAATTTATTGAATTATAATATTCATTATTAAGTGTATTGGAAATTTATTAAAAGTTATATTTAATATTAAATGGCGAATCGTAATGCCTATATAGAATAAGTTAATGGGAATATATTATTTACTAGTTGTCGCTTAAATAAATCGTGTGTGTAATGGAATAACGATTATTTAATTCGCTGTATGTTATCGAGAATAATTTTCTCTGGAATTTTGTCGCCGTGGTTATATATACACGTGGGTATATTAAAAGATATTCTTCGATCATAAATTTATATGTGAAAATAATTAACCGATGCATATAAATTATAAAAACTTTTATAAAATCAATATAAACATTTTTATTTTTGTATTAATTATTTTCTCATTTGTTTTGCCACTATCTTTAATTTATTTATCTTTGATTATTTTTATTTATTCCTCAGATATCAAATTGCAAATAGATAATGTATACACACTGTTATTAGTGTGCTATTATCAAGAAATGAAATTAATTTATTGTATAATTTATGATTAAAATTAATAATGAAGGAAAATACAAATAGCAATGGATGTATTCATACAATATCCTCCCACGCGTGTATGGTTAGATTGAATGTGAAGTTTCGTTGATAAATATCACAAACGGACACTGCAGTATAGCATCTTGAGTCTATGCTAATATGATAAACGCACAATATGATGGCCGTATTCAATCGAGAAAATTTCACATCCAGTGAAAGAACCCCGGTATTTCCTGCTCTTGAAATAATCTTTAATAACCTACACACTCTCTTAAGTCTTGGTCTATTTTGCATTATCAATTCATTAACATTCCTCGTAGATATTTATCATCCTCCATAAAGTTAATCCTTTTTTTTCAACCGTATTCATCGTATATACAAATAAAAAATATTTATAATTAATCCATTCGATCGCTCGATTCCATAATAAAACATTGATAATATTCAGATATATTTCAAAGTTGCATGAATATAAACAAAATGAAACAGCAAAGAAATATACAACACTGTGCTTTCACTCGAGTTGCAATAAAAGGAATAGAAAAAAAAAATAAATAAATAAATGGCATGATATCAGATGTAAGATATATATTTGAGATGGCGCGTACATGTAGCCTCGTTTGTCATGCACCGATGCATTCATATCAATCGGTTCATGCATATGCATCGCGCAATTTCAAGAGGGAAACGCACTAGCACATTTACACATACTGACACATAGATCAGACATAATAAATATATAAATGCATATTAATTTACATCCATATATAACATATTGATGAATAAATATACACATACAGACACTTATATATGTAAGTATCTACAGATAATATGTGTAATATTATAGTTGAGTTTACACTTATGAACGAATGAGCGAAGGAAAGGAGTTTTATGTGAGTATTATATAGATACTAGAGGTCGTTTGAGAGACGCTGTCGCATAAATTTTCGCGTGTGGGCATGCGTTCACCGTGCAATCGTTAATTGCCGCCTTTGGCACGAAAATATAGTTAGATTAAATCGAATTGTGTTGCACCGACCGTGATAGAATCACGATGTTATATTGCGTAGTTTTATCTATTACTATATAGACGTCTATTTTGCCCTCATTGATTATATCACAGGATAATATTTAATGTATCACATCAGGAACAGGTAATACATGTGTGTACTAGTAAGAATATATGCTTTTAACTTCATAATATATTGTGTGCATGTACTTTGTTAATTTGTATACATTAAAAAATGAAGAAAGTTAATTTGTAAATTTTAAATAAATTCATTTGATGAAATTTCGCTTATAATATTGCTTCCAAATGTATCAAACTTGCAATTAAATAAATAATTATAGATATTAATGAAAATTTAGCGACTTTTTAAATGTGTAATTTAATTCTCGGATTTATTTCGATATTATATTTTTCTGATAATTTATTCAATTTACGTTTATAAATATTTTAATATAAAATATAATTATCTTCCGTTATATGAAATTAAATATATTGGTGAAAATATTAACAGTTGAAATAAAAAAAAAATGTGTTTGTGTAAATAGTTTGTTTTGTGTTGATGATTTGATTTCTTTTTTAGTAATTGACGCAGTCACGAGAGCATCGCTCTTAGTGTTTAATATATATTATATATTTGTACATATGTATACATGTATCTGTTCAATATACACATCAGTATATGTATACATACTTCCTCGAATTTCTTGAGTATATTTATTGCTGACACGCGAGAGCGCACAAACAGCGACATCCTGCAGCGTATTATAATACAAGTGGTGGCAGCGGTTAGTGCTCGGGCGCTCTTGGCTGTCCAACGCTTATACCAGCACATATCTACTAGCTAATACTACTACTATCTATGTATATGCCGCGCCATGCAAGTCTATTTCCACTGACATCGCGTGCGCGGCTTCCTCGTTCACGATCTATTCTAATCCCGTGGATCTACATCGATTGTGTTAATGATGGGAAGCAAAACAGGAGTAACAAACCATCTTTGTAGTTAATATGTATTGAAAAATATAAAATAAAAAATTTGTTACGCTGCAATAGCGTACATGAGATATAAAATTATACTTACATATAATTGTTGCTCTTTTCTCGAATGTTTAATTATCTATTACAATATTATGATACACCGTACGTTATCCACTTACCGGCTGAAAGCAGAAAAAAATAATTTTTTTAAATTTATTTACCGAGAAATAAATCAAAATAATAATTAAATATCTACATTTTTTTTAAAGGTGAAATTGATAAAAAAAAAATTTTTTTTTTTTATTTTGATGCTTTGGAGTTTGAATAAAATCAGTTATCTACATGTAGAAATTTACTACACTGCGATGATTGTGTAGTGGTGGTATATATATATATGCGCGTATTACAGAAATGTTGGTACTCGGATTGGAACATGCGAAAGAGTCGCGCGCGGCTTTGGTAGAAGTCTGGATAAGAGAGAAAGACGTGATCGATGCTCGTGGGATGCGAGGGCGTTTCTGGTGCGGGGGGTGCTTGAGACAAATGGACGTCGCGCGTCTCTCGACCACGCCCTCTCGCGAGTGAAGAGCTGTGTGCTCTCTCTACAGCAAGGAAGATAAAGAAAGTTTGTGCAAGCAGTGAGAAGAGAGGCCAAGAGTACATCGTGGAACAAAATAAAAGAAATAAAGTATGTGCGTGCATGAGAGAAAAGAATAAAATGCCGGCATATGTATATGTATGTATGTGTGTATTTATGTATGTATATAGGTATGTATGTGGTTGGTTGGTTGGTGAATTCATATGCTTGAGGGTATGTATATATAGGAAACAATGAGAACGTGCGGAGTAGTTTATTTCAAAGAGACCCCATCTAAGATAACTACGCACCACGACCTTCTTCATAAAATAACTTTTTTGACTTTGTCTTAATATTCTTCTGTGACCCCCGTAGACTCGTACAATCGTCTGTAGATGATGCTACTCTTATTAAAATTTTTTTATCAAACTTGAAGCGTCTTTTAAAAATATTTGGAAATATATTTAAATTATATACTCTCGAAAAAATAAAATTTCCTTCGATTCTTAATAAACTATCCTTTTATTTATTTTATCTGGATATTATTTCCAAGTTTTATCAATTATAGAATAAATATCGTTCATTATTAACAAATATATATTTATAATAATACCATTTATTAATATTATTATATCAATGAAATAAAAATTAGACAAAATTGAATAGATTCATTGGATACCGTGTAAATAAATTCAGTCAACAAATAAATTTAATTTGTTGCCATGATTAAATTTTTTTTTTCACATATGAGCAGGTAAATAATAGGTTCATATTATTTACTACTACAATAAAGTATTAATATTTTGAAAGGCATAATTTTATACAGTTTGCTACATGAATATTGTATATATGATCTGGCGTAAAATCTGGAAAATAATACTAATATAATGTTTCTGTTAACAATGAGGCACGGTACTGAGCGAGAAGCGTTAGGAATAAACATGACGTCCCATTGTGAGACCACCCAAAGTGGTTGTCCAGACATATGTCGACGTATCATCGAGGTTGAGATATATTATAAACGCAATTTACCTGTATCTAACAGCGGGATTCACAAGATAAGGCGATGAACGCAGGTGTTTAGTGTCCGCCAGTCATCGCATTGTCATTACTTACCACGGTGACGTATAGATTCGCGTTTATATGTGTTTGGTAGAGAATATATGCATTGATACATCACACAAATATATATTACTTTAACAATACAATACCACAAACTCATTATTTTTTTCATTTTTTAAATCCCATCGCCATATATCCGGTGCACATTCGAAAAAATTGTGAGTCAATATTCATTCATCTTTTCAATTATAATTATTAATTGTATTACATTGAAAAAAAAATATTACTTGTGAATATTCAGTGAAAAAAAATATTTAACAAAGTAACAAAATTTATTATATTAAAAAATTTTCTGAAATAATTATTAATTATTTTGAAATGATAATTATTTATTCGACACCTAGAATTTTTTCTTTCAGCATTCCACTAAATATAATTCATCAGTTGATAAATATTGAATAATCAGATTATAATGAGAAATAATTTAACAAGTGGATGATGATGATGATAATCTATTGTCGCAAGATGCGTGTGAATTTCATTCGACTCAATAATTACGCCCACGTGCATTACAAAAGAAAAAAATCCACAAAAATAATATTAAATCGCTTTGAGCATCGTATGTATACATTAGAAAAAAAAAAAATAACTAAATAAAAAGAAACAACGTTGCATTCATCTTGATTTAAACCACGATGCGCCCACGAGTTCGACGAGTATGTACGTTCATGTGAAATGTGTGTATACAATATGAAGGAGACTATATGAAGCTCGATAACGATCGCAATCCTTCGATATATGTTCATGTATTTATATATACACATGAACATTTGCGTGGGTTCGTTCGTTTCTTGAGGATCTGTATAATATATACACTCTTCAATGCTGGAGATGTCCATTGAATTCAATAATTCTTTAATGCGGCCGCCCATTCGTGGGCAGACGATATAAACGTATATATGTGATGTATTCAAATGTATCTATGTATGAGTAACAATGAAAATATAGCTGATAATATTCTCGATGAATATACAAGAATACAAGTCTGTACAATTTCAAATTTTTTTTTTATATTCATTACAATGCGTAGGTGTTTAGACTTATTTTAAATAATACACCGCTCATAAATATATTTAAATGTGCGTTATATGCATTATAGAATCTCGTCAGAGGCCATAATACAAAGGAGGAAAGACGAGAATATTAGTTTATCGGCTCGAGATAATTACATTTACAATTGTACTCAAAATTAACAACTTGCAATAAAATTCCAGGGAGAAATATTTTATTCCGTCCTATCAACAACATAATTATTAAAAAAATAAATATGAACATTTTAAATTCACATTTACTCGGAGTTAATGCAATAAATTATCCTCCAGTAAATATTTTCGTGTATATATAATATTAAATAAAATGCGATGATAAAAAAAGAATTACATATACGAGAAACAAGGAGGCGCGGTCCAGGGGAAAAAGTAAAGCAACGAGAGAGGTGAATGTTCGCATTTTCTACGACGTGCACGAATTATTAATCTCGTCATGCGTCACCGCCCCAGCATCCGGCGGTCGCGGGGTGGGACATGACCTAGCTGAGGCGATGACAACGGCAAAGATATTCCTAAAGACGAACGGAGAAAAGAAATTATAATTTGATTAAATAATTTACTTAATGATTTATATAATCGTATCAACTTCTATCTAATTTACTACACAATTAATTATTATTATTATATCTATACACATATGTCTATATCCCCTGCAACATAAATTGTAACAATAAAATAAAAATAAATTATTAATTAACCGACATACTAAAGTGAAAATGTCAAAAGCGGAAAATGAGCATTAAATATTCTACATTCTATAATATTACTGAATGAATTACCAATTTCATCTATTACAAGTTCATGTAACAAAGTCAAAGAGACAATTTCATCAAGTATATATACATATATATTGCTCCGCGCGCGCGCATCAACTATATATAACGCGTGTGCCCTGTTTCACGCTTTTCCCACCATGATACGTGCGCGTGCCTGGCTATATACGGATACTCACGCGCGTGCTCCAAACTCAAGATAGAGTATACAGAGACGCTGCGTTGCTCTTGGTATTTCGACTTTGTCTGGGGATATGGGTATAATAAATATCTGGAATATGTGTATGTGAAGAGACGTATAAATGTACGTGTGCGTCATGGCTTTCTGAGTGCCACGCCCATTGCGACCGCGCTCGTTCATCCGCGACGAGAGCAAAGACATTGCTCGAGGACAAGATACCATACAACGACTACTACAACGCAAATTGTGTGCATGTATGTATTATATGTATAGTGTACATAGTATGTACGATGTTGAAAGAATTTTAAATGTGGGCTTTAAAATTTACTGAAAATATGTACGGAGAAATAATGAAATTTTTTACGTTTCTATAAATTATATTTGTTTTCGATTTATTTTGTTTATTGATTAATAATTATTATATTTATTTACTGATGAATATAATGAGTGTGAAAAAAATTTTTTGATGATTTAATTATTTTTCTGTAGGTAGATTTTTTTTTAATATTAAACACTGATAGCGGAATATTTTTTTTTTTTTTTAATGAAATATTAAAAAATTGTGAATTGTACAATTTTATACACAAGTGAGTGTATTATTTTTTTTTTATAATTCTTTTAATATTAATGAGATAGGTATTTATTTATTTACAGATGATTTTATTTTACTGGGTAAAAATTAAGCAGGTGGTGAAATTTGAGCATGCAGGTGCACTTGAAATAAAAACACAAGAAAATACTTATAAAAATATAACAAAACCGCGTAGATTAAATCAAACAGCAAAAATACCCAAACTATGCACATGATAAAAATGCTGAAAATAATACTAGAACCATCATTGAATAAATTAAATATACCCATACCACCCACCATTTAATTTAAAAAATTACCCAACTTAAAATTTCAACAATTTCAATTTTTTCATTCATCCCACGCAATTTAATATCCTCCAGTGATCATCGATGGATGATTATCAAACTGCATTGATAATAAATTCGATACATCGTCGAGTAATATAAAAGTCGCGATATCGGATTGGACGCCACTATCCAATATGTATACGTGTGTGTATTTTATATATATCAAAATAATTGCGCGTTCTCGCTCAAGTTGCGGGCGGAGAATGAATTCCGAGAGCCGCCTCCATGACTCCCGGTTGTAATTATTGAAACTCCCTCTCTCCTTCACCCTTCCTACTCGTTTGAATCCTAACAGCCGTATTCCGAGCATCCACTTCATTCCCAACTCGCCATGCGTCGGCAACAACCCTCACATAAACGCGCGTACATGCATACATATACATTTATTCACTTCTACATTTATTTATCCACACTTACACTCGACATCTATACGTGTATACATACGTACAAGCAAGTATATATACATACGAGTGTTATGCAATCAAAAGTGAACATCGATGCGAAACCCTTGGTATAAATCGCCCGTTATTATTTCGGCCCCGTCTTCTTTATACCAATCGAGCTGTATCCTTTTCTCTCTTCTTATCGATATTTTTCTTTATTTTATTATTCTCCTCCGCGCCGTGTATTTTATACACCACCATCATGGTCTTCGTCTCGGAAGCTTCACTAAGCTGACGCGAAGATTACTGGAATTAAGTAACCCCCTTGCACCCATTGATTCATCCAAAGAGCAAGTTGGACCCCAGCTAAATGCTCTTTCATACATGTATAGAATGAAGAGGTGAGGATTGCTCTGATAATTCCACTCCTCGTTGTACTCACCACGACATCAGTGTATAATTCAAAAAAAAAAAATTTCTCTTCAACTTAGCATATTATATATATGTATTATTTTATTCCGAATAATTTTTTGTATGTGTTTACATAGATATATATTCGAGTGATGTTTTTTTTTTTTTGAAAAGTTTACAGCAGACAGCTCGCGCACAAATTGAAAATTAAAGTGACAATTTAATTGTTTAATTGGGTTGTTTTGACAGATGACGAAAATCACGTTCTAGATTTTTGTATGTATGTGTGATGTATACATGAGTGTATATGTGTATGTGTATATAAATAGAGGCGACATTTCGTTCAGTATCCCAATGGAATAATTATTATTTTATCTCAGAGATATATATACAGAGTGTGTAGTCTTTAGAGGGGCGGAGATATGCACATCGATGTATATTATATACGTACATATGTAAAATGGTATGTACATTTGCTCTCCAGGCAAAGCATATAACTATAAACGTATCATTATCATTTCTCATATTTCATTCACGTGAGATCTTGATAGAGTGCAATTATTTAAAATACTTGAACTCTGTTTTGATAAATATTCACCGTGCTTCCTAACATAAAATGAATATAAAAATAATATAAATTATTTTATTTCATTATTTCAATTTTAATTGTAAGAAATAATGAAAATTATCTTTGGAAATTATTTTTTCACGTTTGCTCTATTTTTATTTTTATAATTTAGGGTAAAAGATAATGATGATTATCTATTCGGCACAGATTTTAAGATGAAGTAAATTCGTAATTCGAAATTTCATCCTAAATTTACAATTGACCGCATATTTTCGGCTTTAGAGATTAAAAATGATTGGATATTACAAGAAAAATGGCATAGACTTCAAGTTCATACCTGCTGCACCTGTCTCTGTGCCAATCTATATAGATATACCAACGGACATACATATTCCTCTGTCACTTTTGTCATGACGTTGAATTTTTAAAAAGATTGCGAAACGCGATATGAACCTACCAATCGTAAGTGCTTTCTACTTATGAATGTATTATACAGTACTCTATGTATTCATAATGCTTTCGAATGACGGAAAAAAAGAATAAATTATTACAACTATACATACATCTACATATAAACGCATGGATATACATATTCCACACATCGATTGACAGGACAGCGAATGCCGTTCGACTTGAATTTCTACATAGCATCAATCGGAATATAAATGACTATCACATCTGCTATCAAACAATGTCACACAACACCTAGTATACCTTTTGATCATACTACACACTTATTGTATTCATGTTTGTGTATACCTGTCCACCCGTCCGTCAGCAGGACACGAATTGAAAAAAAAAAAATGAATAATAGTAATAGAGGTAGGAAATAAAAATAAAAACGTGGAGAAAGCGTAGAAATACCAACGTGTCATCATTGGCGTGATGGGCAGGGTGGGATTGCGACAGTTGTCACTCGTCGCTAAAATCATAGGGTGAATTTATTCTACAACCGCGAAACGATTTCAAATAGTATATATAGTTATATATGGGCGTATACCAAGCACGAAACATTCACAAAGTTTCGTATTTTTTATTTTTAAATAAACGTGTAGAAGTAAAATAAATATTGGTAAATCAGAAATAATTTTTAAATAATAGTATTACATCAATATTTTCTCGCACGCGTCTATTTCAACTAGTTCAACATAGCTATATATGTATGTAAATAAATAAAGTAGCTATAAATCACCCATCCACCCCTGTAGTGTTTTGATCATTCTACATCCGCTACAAATACACAGGGGTTAGAGAGCACGAGATAGAAAAAGTGAAATTGCACATTTACTAAATATATATACCTAGAGATTGACAATATAAGGGCGAAATACCGGGATGAAGTGCGACAACGGCGATGACAATAAGGACAACGACCCTCCCTGGGGTTGTCGAGACTTTGCGGCAGATTAAATCACCACCGGTTAGCGTTTGATTAAACTCGGGGATTGAGACCAATGTTAATGTTCGCATTCGTTCTCAATTGCATGCCGGGAAAATTGACGCGACATAATTCTCCACTGTCGTACCAGTCTGTATATATATATACGTATATATATCTACAATATGTACACATGTATAAAGACACGGAGTATGAATAATAAAAAAAAAAATTTAATAAACGTGGAGCACGTAAATTATACTGTTTTTGTTATAAAGTAAATATACATTTAAAATTTTTATCGTTAACATTTTCACGATTATAATTATTTCTTTCTGGCATTGAAAATTTGTAAATTATAAATTAATTTTTAATTTAGTTCCTACAAATTGTATAAATATTAAAAAAAAATTATTTTACGTAATTTAATTTGTGATATTGAATTAAATATTTATTTCAAGTAATTAATATTTATTTGAAGTAAATAATCATTATTTAATTTTATTATGTTATCATAAATATTATTATATACATTATTTATTGTGTAGCTTTGTGAATAATTGATTTTTATATATAATTAACATGAAGCGAGGATCGTATTAGTCAGGAATATCGTGTCAAGGACCACCCGCAGCGACGAGTATTATTCCCCAATCCTTATTGTTTCCTCCCCAGGCTCACTCGCTTTTTCTCTCGCACATTCTCTTCATAATACACGACAGAACAGGATTCAAAACGAGGGGAAACCACAATCTCTCATGCTCTTCCTCTATACGATATTTTTGCTAATAAATTATTTAAGGACATCAGCCAATGGAAATGACATTGTTGGTATTGCGGTGAGTGTTTTGACACGTGATTATTGTTCGTTATAATAAATAACATACAACTTTTCTCTATTGCATTATTTTCAGCCATACACAAACAAACATAAATTAAAATAAATAAAAGAAAAAATAATTAATCAACCAAATATATCTACCTATTTAAAAAAAACCATCTATAATATAATTGCATTCTACTATTTGTAAACGTTGAAATTTCTTTGGATTACCAAAAGGGTTAACTGATGGACGACGTTGATGGCGCCACGGAGCACCAAAGACCGTGTCCCTTTGTCTATCGTCTGCCGACGAACCAACACCCACGCCAAAGTTCATCTGACCTACCAATCCCTTTTTGCTTCACCCTATCTAACTGGTCCTTTTGTTTTAACTCTATGTATACCTCTTTTTTATTATTTTCTTTCATTCTTCCTTCTCGCCCTCGGTATATATAGCGCCGCCAATCGTTTTCTCCCCTAAAATCACCGTGAGACCTATCTACAAATATATTTATGTATATATACAGCGGCTTTTGTTTCAGAAAATGGCTCTGAAATCCCATGCGCGTAGAGTTATGTGTAAAACAATAAAAGTTGTGACGTGAGGAATATATATTTAACACTCTAAGCAATCGATTAGTTCAGAAATATATTTTTATCATGCTTCATACATTCACTAAGAAAAAAAAAAATATTCTAAAGCAACTTAATATATTACATTAACATTTAATACATAACATTAACAACTAATATGTATATATATTATTTTAATTATTATATATTAATATAATATAGTAGCTAGAAATATTTCTTCTTTCATGAATGTGTATTTCATTATTGATTTTCTTATAAATACTATAGTGGAGATTTCAATAAGTTTCACAAACATAAAATAATGAATTAATGAATTATAGTCTACATCAATTCATTCAGGCATTATAGACATATATAGCTACATATATATATATACACAGAATGACATGAGGTGTACTCGTAGTTGGATAAAGTACACGTAATTTTCGAGGCTCTAATTTGTCAAAGCTTCATTACGCGAAGCCAGTCGAGACCCATACTTAGCGCACGAACGGCGGGGTAATCATAGTTTAAATTCGGGTCCATCCATTGAAAATCAGTGGCTCCGAGACCCGGTTCGCAATCAAGATCCCTGCTTGAAATGGGGAGAGGGACAGAGAGACGAGTTGAGAGGGGGTGGATTGGAAGGCTATCATGGGGCATTTGATCCGTGGCGAGTCATCAATATTGCATGAAGGGACCGATGAGTCGGTGCGCGATTCTGCACCACCGTCATCTACCTATCTATATATATATACATATAATATATATGTATATATTGTAGTGATACGATGAGAGATCAAGTGAATAGTCGCACGAAATTGAAACAGTTACATGTTTATGTGGTGAGTTTATATATTGATATAGTCCTATGGGATATTTGTATCCACAGTCTGTTGATAGTTCATGGGATTGTATTATATAAATAAAATTGAATAATACATCAGGGTATAAGTAAATAAATAAAAGACACTACTGGGAAAATAAAATATGAATACGCAAAATAAATAAATTAAATTAGGTTTAGAGAGCCGATAAAAATTAAACAGGTTTAAAATTTATATGAGGGATCTGATATTCAGTTAATCTAAAAAATAGGGCTGGACTTTAATGCGTTTGGTAATTAACACTGAAATGGCGGGTACACCAATAACGTATCATGTATACATCGTATGTATACATGGATATGCAGGGATGCTGGATAATATTCATTTGAAATCTACGGCGTCTTGTAAGAAAATTAGTTTTCTGTCGATATCAATCAGTGGTATACTCCCTCACGACCTTCGCGTCTTTATTCCGGTTTTTTGATGGGTTATTCTACCATCCATACGTATATAACGGATAAAAATATAATGTTGGAATAAATATATGTTTAACCTATACCTATATCTATATCATCTTGGATGAAAAAAAAAAAATAATAAATAAATAAATAATTCAACGTGAAATGAAGATGGAATTAAAATCGAAATGAACGGTGTATTAGCAGTACATTACAATGGTCGGATGATTGAATGTACGTTTGGTACGTGCGTAAGTTGTCCCGAAGGCAAGCAGGTCGCGTCTCTCGAGGCAATCGCGCGGATCGACCACCAAAGTGGCAGAGATTGCGAAACCGGGCGGGCACACGTATAGGTACACGAAAAGCACGAGGAATAAAATTAAAAAATGAAATAAAGAAGAACGTAAAAATGAAGAGAAACGAATGGTGAGACAAAGCAAAAGATGGTAAAAACATTTTAAAACACCGAGGCTGATGAGTCATTGTATGCAGAGAGGAAAAGGCAATAATCATGATACATGAAGAAAAGGGGGATGAAGAGAATGGTAAAGGGATGAGAGATATATTGAACAATGTTAGAGTGAAGGTAGCGTGATACACAAGAGCGGGAACGAGATGAATAAGAAGAAACACGCAATGAAATTTAATTTATTGTATATAAAATGAAACAAATCCCCAAGTTCGCCCACTTCAAATCAGAATGAACATAAAGAATTTTTAGTTTTCATTGTAATATATATACACGTACAAATTATTATGAGGATATATATGTATTACATACTGTGCACATATGAATACAACGGAAATAACGAAATTGAGCCGATGCATAAAGAAGCAACTGGCGCATTTAAATTTCAATCATATGAATATTATACAGAAAATAAAAGTAAAAAATTATTCATTGGAACGACAGAACCGGAAAGCAAATTCACTGACATTAAATATTACCTTTAGCAAAGTCGCAATACACAAAAAAAAATAAAAAATAAAAAAAAGGGGGACGATAAGATTGTAAAAAGGTTGTTCTCAACATTTTTATTGAGCTTAAAATTTTATTTCAGCGATATTTGCACGTCAAGGGCGCCAAGTACGATGCAAAAGTGCTGACGTTGAGGATATCAAATAGCTTGGGTCCTGTCGAACACTAAGGTAAAGTTGAATCACCGACGCTGACTTCAGATGGCATCTGATCCATTCCATATAGCACACTCTCGTACGAACGGGTGGATGTATATGTATTCGTGTAATGGCTAGGTCGAGCCGCGGACGAATAGGAAGAGTGGCGAGAGGAAGATAGAGAGGGATCTCATGCGACGTGACCGCGTGCGGAGAGAATCGATGGGTTTCTGGCATCTTGGATACCGCGCAGACGTCCCACCCCATACGTGACTCTTTGCTGACTTGGTGTTTTTCGTGATCCGAAAGAACTTCACGCGACATTAGGCAACACCGGAATTGGTTTTTTTTATTCAACATTTTTTTTTCCTACTTGTCGCATTCAGTAAAATTACTTCGTGCTAAAGTGGTGAACAATTCTCTGTGGTGAACACTTTGAATATAAATGCGTGTCAAGAAAAAAAAATCGACTGAGATTAAATAGTAAAAATAAAATAGTTGAATAATAAATTATTGTTTCATGTAGGGGAGAGATAGAAATGTGAAAATAAATCTAATTCAATTGAAGTGGACACAAAAAATACTATTCGGTATACATATAAATAGTATCTTTGTCACACGTTACGAATGAATAGACTTATCATTGTGGGGAAACGGACACTCATTGACTTGTGAATACATGAGTGTAGATAAAATCAGAGGGGGAATATAAAGAGAAAATAATAAATCGAGCAAAAGAGATTTCGATATACACTCTTTTCACTTCAGCATATTTTTTTATTCCAAATTGAAACATTGGAGTGCAGGTTGTAGTAGCAATAGCCACTTATCTGTATATATTTTGTGGCGCACTGTGCGACTATAATTATTGAAATTGTAAGTTATGGCAAAAAAAAAATAGTAGCAAAGTACAATTACCTTGACATGACCGCGTTAATAACGTCCATTTGCATTTATTTATGTCAAAAACAGTAGAAAAAATATAAAGTATGTCATGCACACTGCAAGCAGTGTCACCTTACTGCATTTATATTAAAAAAAAAATATATATATATTAATGATAATGACAAAGACTTTTCCCTTCTACTCCAATTTTAATTATCGTCCGGCGACAGATACATATGCGACAAAGTACTTATGAAATATCTGATAACCCAAGGTCAACGACAAGAAACTTGGGGGATCGCGTGACACTGAGAGTTTTCGCTCATTGAAACAAAGCGTGGACGTAATGACAATATTTTCTGTCGGCTTGGGCGCAAAGAGTCACGATTCATGAACTTTTATCATAATTTAATTGTGATAACTTAAACAACATTCCTAAATTATATTACAATGTATCTGTATTATTAACAATCACATTGTTATAAATATCAATACATAATAATGTATATTCCATTATGACTATGATGAATATTAAAACATTGATTTTACAGATATAATTAATTATTATAATCCTCTAGTTAAATCACTACTTTTGCACAACATAATGACAACGTTGTTTAAAGCAATTTAGTTAAAAGCTGACTACCATTTATTAGATAATGTATATACATACATGTACGTGGAGTATATTCTTCGTAGGGTGTGTAACAGGTTTAAACAGTGGCATTTAAAGTCACTTGGTTAATCAATAGCTTAAAAAGCATTTTAACTTCACTTGTTACGCAGGCATTCATTTTCTTCCTGTCAACTTAATGTCAACGTAACATTTTTCATACACGATGCAATATATTTAAAATCAATATCCATATAATTGAAAATGTGAGAATTATATGTATATATTATAGTGCATTATTATTACATGACCCAACGCACACGCCAATATATTTCTATATAATATTATAATTCACAGTCATATCACGCAGACTATTTAATACGATCGCAAATATTACGCAATCGAATTTGCTATAATTATAAATGTCACATCTACTTCAAGTTATATACACAGTATTTTTTTGAGAGAGGAAAAAAAGAAGATGGAAAAAATCAAAGAAAAAAATTTTTAGTATATTGCAAAACGGTTGGGTATATATACTAATATTTTTTGTTAGTATAATATTCTTGTAGATATTAAAAACCCTTCAACTCCCATTTCTGATTTAATGTGTATTTTTTCTTCGTCGCACCGCACTTCGTGGAAGGCACAAAGTCGAAGATCGTGAGTGCTGGATATACGTAAGAAAAAAAAATTAAAAAAAAAAAAAAGTATGAACAAATTCTTTTTCTTATTTTCTTCACTTCAATTAATGGTCCCAAGGTCATTGTAAAATAAGCACACGCAATGATACAGCAGATTCATTTTTAGTTGAAAAAAAAAAAAATTGATAATAAAAAATTAAATTTCATCATGATGTATGTTGAATGGTCATTACAGTTGATGTGACAAAATAATTATAATATTAAAAATTCATTAACATACATAATAGCCGGTCTGTATATAGAAATGCATACATATATGGTGCGGTAATATATAAATATAAAATGAAAAATTATGATAATTCATGAAAAATATAATGATAAATCTGTATTATTCATTTTACTATCAACAATTTGAGACACTTTCCAAGTGTTGTACCAACATCATCAGCATTGCTGTCGATGTTCGTAGAATGAGAGATGGTCGTCGTGCAGCTTCACAGAAACGATGCTCGAGAGCGATTATCGTGCCATTACTGCGACCACACGCGAATGGACGTTTACATCAACCGCGAGATTAACAGCGAGATTAAGCTGGCCGCAGGATCGGATGTGTAACGTTAGCACGAAAGAGATCTGCATGTACATATGAATCAGGTAAACGGTTAAATATATCTACACGCAGTAGGTATATAATTTTTTTTAAACCGCATATATGAAATAAAACTTGGCAATAATGAACCATTAGCACCATGTAGGAAGTATAATTTCAATGGATGAAAATTCAAATGCACGCATTTTTTATACGTACAGCAATTTATATCGACCATTTTAATATATTAATCGATATTTTATGATGAATATCCATAGTATATTTAACGCAAATTAAATACACATTTGATATATTTTTTTTCTTTGAATAGAAAATTTGAATAATGATAATTATCTGATGATTTAAATACGATTAATTAATTATATTTTATAATCAACAGAGTTCAACAATCCGAAAACTTTAATCAGAAATAATTAATGCAATCGAACGCAATAAAATTTTTTATCAAAATCGCAATTATTATATTATATGTATATTTCATAATTTAGATTATAAATGATAAAATTATTAATTGATTATATTTAATTATTAATGTACGCTAATCAATTTAATCATTATATAAACATTTTCCTACATTCTACACTGCAGTCCTGACAGCCAATATAAGCGAGTCCTTTCATCATGGCAAATGCAGTTCGAGCAGGTTATTTGGAAAATGGCGGGTGATGCGTCTGGCGGTATATAAATGCCTAAAGGCCTGTCGATTACTCAGGAATGAGGAGATACCGGTATTGCGCGGCATCGGAGTGCAGACGATCAGGTTATACTGTGTACAGTGTAACTTGTACCAATATACAAATTTAAGAATTGCAGCTGTGTTGTATAAGGGTTGTATATATTATATGGCGCTTTCTACACCCGCACGTGCAGATAAAAATATTATCTTTCACCTTTTTATTCATACACTTTCATCTTACAAATTTGCTATAAACCAATTACTCTTTCCAGGTAAAACCGCACAAACATTTTCATATAACTTATAAGTTTACGTATATAATCTATGCATAATTTATTCAATTTATTATACGCACATAATAATTCAACGTTGTAATTTACGCATTATTAATGAAATCAAAACTCGACTTCGATGATTATGGTCATTATAAATTACAAAATATGAAATTTAATACAGTATTGTATAACAGCCGTGATAAATATGTGCACAGTGTATACATACATTGATATATATTTATTTTTATAAAGCAATAACATCACGCACAGCATATGGTTTATTACTTTTTCGCACATTCGGAATACTTGAAGAAGATATATAGAACATAAGGATGGAAGGATTGTAAAAAATAATAACGAATGACTTGAGGTGATTTCGACAGAAGCATCTTTAAAAAACCGTTATTCCGCCATCTGTCAGTTAATGGTTGGTGTACCGTTCGATTGGTGAACCAAACATTATAAAGGCAAAGAGAAATTGGTTCTGATAATTGGTCAGTGGCTTCCAATAATTCCTCCGTCGACAATTTACTAACGTCTAATGCAACGTGGAACAATTAAATTTTTTTTTCCTATCCAAAGCTTAAAATAAAAAACTCTAACGATTCATAGTCAAGTGATATATTTATACATAAAATCTCATTATATATAAATATAAAATTAATATGAATTTTCGTTTCAATACAAAATAATGATTGGACCAAAAAAAAAAAACGAATAAATAAATATATAAAAGAGAATAAAAGAGGATGGCGTGTAGGAATTTGAGTGAAGACTTCGGCCTTTCTGTTAACGGAAGCGTTGCCATGAATCCCGTATAACTGCAAGGGATAAATAAATATAAAAAAAAGTGTGTGTATATACACAAGAAGAGCGAAAAGAGTTTATCAGAAAGTGTAAAGATTGAGGCTCAAAAAAATGTCGAATACGAAGGGAATATAAAGTGAGTGGAAACAAGAAGAAGATCTCGTGCGTGGCGTTTCTGAGATTTCTGAGAAGCCAGCCGGAAAGAACAATAAAAATAATCACTCCAACAAACTTAATCCAGACTATTGTTAACGTATGCCGTTCGCTATTTGCCTTAATGACATCTAATTGCTTTCCAGCGTTGTGCACAGCGAAACACACCGCGCGATATGGTATAGCGCGCGACTAATTTGTAAAAGCGTCCGGGCAGTAATTACAATATAAAGAGAATTGTCATTACTTTATATGTACACATAAAGTATTTTCCACATTTGTATTACTCGCCACAGTAATTATAAACATTTTAACATTCATATTGAATGCCAAAAGATAAATTTATATAAGGATTATATATTAACAGCGAAAATATTCGCATACATATAGTGATGTCTCTCACGATCGAGACCTCGCGTGGCGCTCGTAATTTCCAACCCGATGGGGGAATTCCATGAAGTGCAATCTACGTTCAAACAAAACGATGTCGACCTGTCACCTTTAGCTTTGTACTTTTGAATGGAGTTGAATTTTTTTTTCCATATGCAAAAATGTTTTAGTAATGTATTATGAAGTAAGAATTAATTTTTTAT
>JAQQBR010000004.1:4272918-4292099 GCA_030347285.1 Microctonus hyperodae
TTAAATATTGAGTGGTATATGTATGTGCATATGATGTAGTGACAGATTTCACAATATGTACAAATGAGTCTCATGTGACAAAAAGAAATAATACTATAGTGTAATTTTAAATACACGCACTTCAATATTAACAAAAAAAATTTTTTTTAAATATCAAGTGCAATATTACTCGTAATGTGTTTACTTTATATTTATTCAATCGCGTGAAATAAAATATTAAACATAAATTCATTTATAATTTTCGCAATGTTATCTATTGCAGATATTATTTAATTTTATTTTTATTAAACAAATAATTTGACTGGCTGATACTAAATAATAATCGCAATAGGATTTCTACCCACATATGAACAAAAAAAAATCCCCAGCTCCTTATTTTTTTTTTTTTATTATACCGACACTGCAACCTTTATATAGATACACCAGTCAGAAAAATGTATGTAACACATTTATATACAGTATCGATCAAATATGATATTTTCATAAATTATCCATGAATTTTTCTGTTTATTTTTTTCTTCTAAACTGCCATGTCTTTCTACATGGCACACATGAGATGCAAGTATAATTACTACGGTAAGTTGCCGCCGGAAAAAGAAGCCCGTCCGTGATGAACGCGCGCCAGAGTATTCTTTCTGCCTACTTGGCGTGAACTGGCGCGACCGGCAATTACTACATACTTGTGGCATGTCCAGTAATTATCAGTGCGATCGGCCGGCATCCGTATAGGTTCGTTCGTCCGCATCATCCGTTTATAATCGTGCTCCCACTCTGTATTTTGACTTGACAAGCCAGTCATGTAAATATATACGATAAAATATTGTATGTATATACACGTAGATATCGCAATGAAATAATATTTAATATGATACGAGCATACGCCAGTAGACGATGTTAATGCTAAATATATTAAAGAAAAATGAGCCAAAGAAAAGTTGTCGGAGAAACGCGCGTGAGTCTTCTTCTTGTCGGGGAACTATATCCAACCAGTCTGAAGCAAAGTCAGAAAGTGTGTGGCTGAGGCACACACGGAGTTGATGCTTCGCAGGTAATTGCTAGGCCGACGGGTCGATAATGAGCCTTGGCTTCGGGGAACCGATTACACCCGGTCCGCGAGCGAGAGCCAAAAGCAGAGAGCTCTGGACGAGTTTCCACTCTCCAGGACCCAGTAGAAAGAGAGATAGGTAAAGGAGGAGAGAGATGAAGAAAAGGGGGAAGAGAGAGAGTGTAACACAAAATGAGGTTGATACGTTGAAAAAAGAGACAAAGGCAAAATGATGAAAGCTTGGCATCAGTGGGGACTATATATATACTGAGTTCTTGAAAAAATAAAAATTTCAAGTTCCTATTCTCTTTTACTGTATGAGGGTATACCCGATGTTGGAGTAGAGACCAATGGACGAATCCTTCGGTGGTAGGTTCCCACCAAATCTACTGAAATTGGACAAGTTTTTTTTTTGTTTTTTATTTCCATACATCCTTTATTTTTTGCCTTTCTTCCATATGTTGTAAAATGTCCACGACATTATGTGGAATCAAAATATAATCACGAACTTATTGGGTATAATATACCAATCATCAATTAGGTATTTAATAATTTGTGGATTTGAATTACATAAAAACGACTTGAATTGCTGCGTTATTATAAATATGAATATTTTATAGTGAATATATTTATGATTTTATGAAGATTATTATGTGTAGAATTTATTGACCGCGGTCGAGAAAAGGTGATGACGAAAAAGTTAATTCTTCTATAATGGTGTAGGTAACATCCATCATCATTTGAGCAATTAGCAACAGTAAAAACTACAGCAATAGAAATTTATTGAGAATATAAGAAACGACTCGATTCCAATGACGATAAAAATTGCCACCAATTATAAAATTATCATTTCCATATTATTTATAAAGTTCCTTTGGCAAAAAAAAAAAACATAATGCATATACAGGAAAGCAAATATTTATGAAGAGCTTCCTGCATGCAATATAAAATCGACCAAGTTTCACATAAGGATGATCATCTATGACACGTATACACTTGGTTCTTTCGAGCCTTTTGAAATGAGGTGGTTGATCTAATTTCTCGCGCAGTCGTGCAGAAAATGATTGGCGGACTCGATTACGAAACTGTTTCTACTCTTTTAGCTTAAGGCTTTTTAACCTCGCTTACATTCCTAATGTTTTTTCACGATGATTTTTATATATTTTTTTTTTTACGTTCACTTTATTACTTTTTATCTTCCGAAGCTTCTAGCTATCGGTTTATATCCACTAGTTCATAATAATATAACACTCATCATCAAGCATAATCGGTATACAAGTATTTTTAGTACGCACAGAGAAAAAAAAATTGCTGACATGAAATAAATAATTATTGTTTGAAATAAATATTTTTCACTCGAAACAAATATTCAATTCAATTAAATATATTTAATCACTTCAATTAATTTTATTTTCTCCGTGTAATTTTTTTTTTGTTTCATTAGAAAATTTGATTTGCCAATATTTGTTTATAGCAGTTTAGTTCAACACATGTAATAATAATTAAACCCAAAGAGAATGGCGAATGTTTGTGAAGAAAGAGTTTATAAAAACACCCAAGACTATTTGTTTATGCACAAAAAACGACTTTGTCCATCTGATGTCTTAATTCCCGCAGTGTTGCATAATCTCGTAACAGCTGGAACATCCCCCCGGCAATCGAACGGCAAATTAGTTCCATCTGGTGCTGTGCCCTGATTCTTCAACCGGTAGCTCTTGCCTTCGGGGGGTGTCTCTCTCCTCAACATCGTCGTGGTCAATATCCATATATGTATGTATATAAATATTTCTATACATACAAGCATTATACAAGGTTGTGTCGCGGTTGGTGTTTCTTGTGGCGCCAATTTGCAGGTGTATGTACATTTGTATTGTGTAACAATTCACTTTTGTATATTCATTCCGCTTTTTATTTAATTTACGTGCTGACTGATAAAATATTAATGAGTAATATATTAAAATTCGTACCACGATGAATTTTTTATGAGAATAATTAATTTTGTATTTAATTCACAAATGTTTTTCAAGTAAAGATGAGATGTATAAATAATAATAGATTGAATAATAGTAGTTGGAAAAATATCAGAAGTTAATTATTATCCTAGAAATATTATTGTTAGTCATTTTTGTATGGAGAAAAAAATTTTTTTTTCTGTCAATTTGCACTGCTGTAATTTCTATAATTATTATGTGCAGGCCACATCCGACGGAACGCACAAATATATACTCGCGGGTCTCTTAATCGAGTAATATAATCATTAATTTAATGACATTACCTGTCATTGTTATGTATTCCACCGAAAATATTTACATAATACACTCGACAGAATATTGAAAATCCTCACGGACTTAATCCTGGTTTAGAATTAATTAATTCTAAAAAAAAATTATGTTTATTATTTTCTTTTGAACTTTACGGGATTTAGCCGCAGCGGCGCCTTGCTAGTTGGATGAAAATTAATTAGATTTGTGTGGGTGTATATAAAATAAGGAGATTGTATTTATATAATCTCACGATCTTCTTCCGTTTTTTTTTCCTCTCAGATTTTTTTTTTATTATCTATTCACGATGAGACAAAATTAATTTATGAAGTGATAAACTCTGATTCTATTTATCATCGTTGAAACATATCATAGCAAATACGAAAATCATTAACCATTCTTAAATAATAATTAATTATCAATTAATTAATAATTGATCACCATACATCATTCTTGTATTTAAAATTCATGATTAAAAATAAATTGATTTATATTTTCATTTTTACTGGTCGTAAATACATCGGTACTTCTTTGTCACATGTATAAATACGTAAAAGACTTGTTAGAAATTTAACATCATGTCTGCATGCAATTCTGAAAGACGTGCGCGCGCGATACCTCGGCACAGGTAAAACCTTGAAGAATCCTTGATGTATAGGGGGGCGTCGACGAGCATACTAACATTGTAACGTTTATTATATTGGCGAGAAATGCGGCGTGTGATGCGGGGGTGCTACAACACTATACACACATCCATATAACCTTTTTATAAACACACATATATAATGTATAGTTCTCTTTTACGAAGAGAAACAAACCATCCTATGGGTTAAATAATCGTAAAAGGTTGGCGAAGCCATTTTCAACGAGTATTCTTAATTCATCCGAACGATTTTAAACTCACAGAAGAGCCGCGTAAATTTATGATCATGCCAACGCTGTTTTATTTAAAAAAAAAACTATTCATATTAGCGAATAAATATTATCGAAGATGAAACAATGTAACAGTTCAAAGACCCATTAATATTAATTTTTCGTATGTCAGTATAATAATAAATATTATATTCTAAATTTTTAATTAAAATAATGTAAATAATTGATCAATTTAATATGCATAATAAATATGTATATATGTATCAATTATCAATAGTGTAAAAACTCACGTTTATGCTAATTAAGGGTGCAGTGGGGCTGCTACCCCTGCGGCTACTGCCGCCCCCGATCTCCGCCTCCAGCTTATCGGAAGCACGTCGTTCCTTTTAGTCTCAGTATTAGCTTCAAAAAAACGTATGATTTTTATTTATTTATTCACGAAAATTTTTATACTCATCCCCGGTAACTGTATAAAAATATATTTATTATTAATATACAATTATTTATTTTTATATACCTTCTTTTTATTTCAGATATTCATCGCGCAATAAGTTTATTATAAAATTAATTTTCCTTCAACGTTATTATATTTATAATTCACTTATTCAGTCGCACCTCGATAAATAGTTTAGTACACTTAAGTAACAGAAATGATATTAAAAAGATAAATATTAAAATTGTCAACGCAATCTTATTATAAACACAAACTATTGTATATAAATGCAATATCGTGATGTTCAATAAACACCGCGTGCTGCCGAGAAACACAGTGTGGAGACCACGTGGAGAAACTGCTGTGAAATACGGTTCGCGTCTTTGAGCTTCAAAGAGAGAGGGAGAGAGACAGAAACAGAGGGAGACACAGTCCTGATCTCCTACTTTTATTTTTCTTTTTATACTGAATCGACACGTATCACTTTAATATATTTAATTTATATCACAGAAAGTATCAATAATATTTCCTCATTTTTTTTTTTTCAATTGTACATACCATTCAATTATCTAATTTCTTGAATAATTTCGACTACGATGGAATATTTTTATACCGGGATTTGTATACAATCTCGCGCTTTTTTTTATTCGCAAAATCAAACAACGAAAGCGATAAAGAGCAAGACACGCGGCCAGCGCTCTCTTTGAATCCCTTGAACACTAACTTTACGTTCCGCGGGTTCCGCGTACTTGGTTGAACGCGACTCTGGAATTGACGTGGCGCCACCCCCTCCTCGTCGTCATCGCTACCACCTCTTTCTCACTCTCCTCCTCATTCTCCTCTCTTCAACATCGTCCTCACGGCACCCCTCTCTTTTACCTCGACTTCACCCAGTCATTCCCTCTTTTTCTCTTCATCTGATGTATTCCTGCGTGTATGGGATATATTGTACATATGTATACCTGATGCATCATCGTATACCACCAATCGTTCCTTTTCTCCATTCTCTTGCTTTCATCCTTTCTTCTCATCTCGTCTCCTACAGGACTTTTCCCTATAATTTACTCTGTGGGCCCTTGGTGCATTTTTTTTTTGTTTTATTTTATATTTGCGCCCGAGCTCTCCATCGCCACAACGAACTTACACGCCAGCCATGAATCTTTGCTGGTGCTACGTTGCGCGCAACACGCCCATTTAATAGCACCCCCTTGGCATTTTCCATTCACAGTGGTGCCATCTCTTGAACGAACAAACGACTAGGATATACATTGATTCGTTATATACGAATTTAACTGCAGGAACGTGAGTGAAAATTGTAGTACCCCAACAGAAATATCTTTCACCTCTTTCACCTTTTTACAATTAATAATTTAAAATACCGTCAATTTTTTTTTGTGCTACTTTTTCTCTCCATTATCCTTTCCTATGTATTTATTGGATGAGCGTTATGAAAATAAAAAATTAAACAACGTCGTATTATAAAATGTAATAATTTTTTTGTTTTGCGATTTGATAATTATTTTAATTTAGAATTATTCAAGCAATTAAAAAATATTTTATGTGATTCGTATTTATGTTTATGTTGAAAAATATGTAAATTATAATTTTTTTTTTGCGTGAAAATGCTGCAGTTCGATGTCGTTATTATTTATTTTTTTCATTGTCATTATAATGATGAATAAAAAATTTTGATGCGCACTAACGTCCGGCGAACTGCACTTTGAAATTATTTGTCGTCATATATCATTGAAACTCCCGCGTATCTTCGCGATATTTTTTTAAGGGCGTGGTAAAGGAAGTATCGAGTGACAGAAGTGTATATACTAGAGCACATAAATCTGATATATCCGTACGACAAAGGGATGATTCGACAATGTTTGGAATTTTTTTCCCCATCATTATTTACTTATAATAGTACATATTTTACTATTGATTTCTATACTCTCAACTCTGCTGTAAATAAAAATATTCATAAGTACATAAACATATGCGACTTAAAAAAAAAATACATATCCATATTAAGTTCACATAAATCACGTATAATTTGATCAAATGAATTTTACTCACAATTACAATTACAATATTGACAATATATCCAATTATTTACAGAAAAATATACAGCATTCTTATACGTACAGGCAAAATTTTAATATATACTACCATAATAATTAAACCTTATTCAAAAATTAAAATTGATAATATTTAAACTGTATATTTAAACTGTTGGAAACATCATTGAAATATATTGTGACTGTGGAGGTGTTATTAATTGATGATCCTGTTTAACAGGCTGATTCTCCTTGTCTTTTTTCGTCGATTTTTTCTTCTGATTCTCATGAGTTTTAATGTGCTTATTCAAATGATCGCTTCGCATAAATCGTTTACTACACGTGTTACAGGCAAATCTTTTTTCGCCTGTATGAGTTCGAACGTGTCGTTGTAATTCATCACTCCTCGTAAAACGTTTACCACAATGCAGCCAGTCACATTGAAACGGTCGTTCACCACTGTGCCATCTCAAATGTGCCTTAAGATGTGACGTTTTACCATACACTTTGCCACAGCCAGGAAAATGACAAATATGTAGACGTTTCCCATCTGGACCAAGTTGATTGACCTTTTCGGATTCACAATTTGGACATTTGCATCTCGTACACTTTCTGCCGGGTTTCGTTTCATCAATTAAAGTGTGTTCTGCGGGTGGAGTGAGTGGCCATTGATAAGCTGTCGGATGATCAGCAGGTCTTGGCGATAAATCCGATGAACTTGAGTAATGTGATAGTGTTGTCATCGATGGAATTTGTGGCTGTGGTATATGACTATGACCTGACCATGAAGACGTTGACGGCAATGGATAGGATGGTGGCGTTAGCGGCTCGGCAATTTGATTGTGACAAGTTGAAGATGGAAACCAGCAATATGACGGCTGTTCCATTTGGTAGTGATGATGGTGTGGCAGCGAAGGCGGTGGTGGTGGTGGTGGATGAGGAGGAGGAAGTGAATGGCTAGGTATTTGTTGATTGTATGAATGATAATTTACTCCAGAATTTCCATATTCCATATTATATTGATGCATTGGCATTGGAATACCCGACATTGCTGTCAATCCTGCCATTGGTGACATCATAGTAGGCATGCTCATCTGTAAGTAATAATTTTAGGAACATGAATTTATAAATATTTTCACAATTTAAAATGAAAATAAATTTATATACGATTTATTTATTTTGTGCTGTTGTTTTGTTTTTATCATGGATCGACAAATTGCCCCATTAATTGGAAGAAATTCGAGGTGTGAACGAAAATAAAATAAAAATAAATAAAGAGAATGAGCGGGAGTAATTACCACGTCCGAAAAAAAATACATATACCTCAAGTATATCAACTATACATAACCATCACCGCGCGCTCACGCTTCGGATGTAATATTACGCCGGAAAATTACTATAATCACACGCGAGCACCGTGATAATTTGCCATAAAATTATTGTATACAATATATATGTAAGTATGTATGGATATATGTCGGAATTCATGTATGTATTAATATATATACGTATATATACACATAAAAATTATATCAAACCTGTTGATACTGCATTACTTCTGGCATATTGCACTCTGCACTTTTCCACTGTCGTCGTTATTTACTGAGCAATATCTTCCACTTCTTTCTTTATGAAATGCTTCTTCCTTTTATTCACCGTTTCACTGTTAATCCAATATTTATCCATGGATTATGAGAAAATCATGAGTAACACTAATATTCAATTAAAACACAAATGAAGTAAGTTAAAAGTCTTTTTCGAAAGTCACGAGCACGAGATGAATTAACTTTATATTGTCGAACAACGAGAGCAACGATGAAGAAGAGGGAGAATGTGATTATGAAGGAAAGGAAGAAAAAAAAAAAGAAGGGAATTGAGGTCCGGTTTTAGTTGCGCGGCCACAGGCGTTCGCCAGATAATTGCTGGTTGGCGAGCGTGTCGCCTCGGTTTTAATAACTGAGTGGACAGCGACGGTTGTAGAGGGAGGCTGGAGACGATGCTGAGACCTGAGTACCAGACCTAGTCCAGTGTCATTGGTGGGGAGAATACAACCAGCGTGCATCGCTTATTCCAATGGGATTAATGCACTGCGCATGCGTAATCCCCTCCAGATATTTGTAAATCAACCCCCCTGATTCTCTCATCGGGTATATAGAAAGGACTAAGAGCAAAATGGATTTAGAAAGAGTGGGAGAACGGGAGAAGAAACCAAAAAACCATGGGTCGCTTTTGTATAGTCGAGAGCTTATTCTTGTTATATCTATATATTCATATGTGTATATAAATAACTATACATATATATATACATAAAATATAGCTTATATACCTACCAGACTATTTACAAATTTATATATGAATGTACGATCTCGTTTTTACTCTCTTTTTTTTATATAAATTCATTTTTTTTTCCTATCCTTGGACAATATTTCATAAAATCTTTTATCTTTTTTTAAATCAATGTATATTTTTAACTGAGAATTAATTAACATAATGAATATTTAATATTATATAATTCAAATTGTTCTGTTGGCGACCGAAAATGATTTATAATTATTACTCTAAATAGTTTGCATGATATAATCGATTTAATGGCCATGGAAATGTGTGTCTATAAATATTTTTATTATTTGTTTATTTTTATTAAACATATACGAGTATAAACTCAATATTTAATATAACCATCTATATACATTTACGAGTGATAGTTAATCCATTTCAAAATTCACGCCAACAATTTTTTCTATCGATCTGTGCCTGCATATTTGTTTACTTGACGATAACAATCAATTTTTATATCGACATCAAATGTATAAACGTATTATCTACAAACTTCAACCATATAATTCAATCGTTGTTGGAATTGTAACAGTTATAATAATATATAATATTAATAAATAATTTGTTACATCAACTATAAATCACAATTTCAACATGAAGATTAATATATTTTTATAGCTCTACTGCCATGAACAGAAATTTCTCAGAGTGTAAGTAATTTCTGAAGGCGAATATTTTACAATGCCATGAACTCTACACAACATAGCAATTTCAAACGCTTTATATATTGTTCAAAATGTATATATATACATGTACGCGGCACCGTAAAGCATGCATAGTGGTTTGTCGTTAATGGTTTTGGTTGTAAAGTGATCATTGCTGCTAACTTTGAAGGTGTCGACACATTTGTAAATCTTTCAATGCTAGCCGCCACATCTCTGCCATTATATATTGCCCTACTGACCTGAGTAAGTGTTGTGTTATACAATACAGTAAGAACACGTCAAGCGAAAGTGCACCGTACATATTTACACCCAGGATATGGATGGCGTTGTGCAGGATTTAAGAATGAAAAAGAAAAAAAAATGAGAAGAAAAGAAAAGTATAAAAAAAGAACCATCAAAGCCACGTGTGCTACCGGAATACAGCAAAGCATTATTTCTTGCACTCAATGTAATTCCTTGACACGGTTCATTTGGAAAATATCAAACTATACTCCGATTCACAATTACAATGTTATAATGTGTGAATATATTTCCAAACTTGTATATAATTCTTATGCAGCGAAAGAATTATTTTTATCTTCAATATTAAATATTATCATGGAAGAAATAAGATAAATATTTATTGTCACGTTGTGACAATATAGTTAAAGATTAAAAAGGTTCATTTTTATGTACAAAAAAAAATTTATATTTAACATTCACAATGATTATTCTGTTGAATGATTAGATTCTTAGAAAAAACATCTGATACATTGACTTCCGGTCTCGAATGAGCTCTATGTCCAGCATGAATCGCGTGCCTTCATACCACAACAATTCCCAAAAATAACATCGATCATATGCCGTCAAAATTTTCAAACTACTTGAGCAATTGTTTTCTTTACCACATGGTCCCTTGAGAATATGCAGTAGTGTTCATCCTTGATTGTCTTGTTCACTGGACAATACTTCTTATACACTTTTGCTAACTCGCCAGCTTTCCTGGTAGTATATATCTTCCGGTATGTACCGTAGGTTATTGCCAAAATGGTTTGGACCGTGAAACGATTGAGTGTGTATATATATACACGTGTTTTTCTCTTATTTTCACTTGCTGCTTATATACACTTTAGAGTGGTACAAACGACAACGTTGTAAATCTTGATAGTATATATAGTGTCCCTCGCAACTAAAAGTAAAGAATGTTGACACGCCCTTATTCCGTACACTACCCTTTAACTTTTTCATATAAATTCACCGTGACCCACGGTGGCATTGTCACTTAATAAGCCGCTTAGCGATTTCACAATATCCAAATTGCCGATCCCCGTAAATATCCCACCCATGTAATTTTCAATCATGTATTAATATAAATTTCACAGTTTGAAATTTGATTTATCGCTCTTCAACTACATACTTTATTATTTAATCTAATTTTAATATTCATCTATAATCATATAATTTTTAATTTCAATTCAGTTCTAAACAGTATATCTAAAAAAAAACAACACCGAAAACTAATAATTAACAACAATCAATTATTATCATAGACATCTAAAACTTCCACCAAGAAAAAAAAAATTTTTCACAATGTATATTTAAAAAAATTAATAACAAAAATTGATTTGCTAAAAAATCCATCAAATTTTTTTATATTTCCTTTTATTTTTCCGCAGCGCACTTTTTTTTCCAGTTTTATCTATAACGACAATCTCCGACCATGACATATGGTGAATGTAAAAAAAACAAAGGGAGAAAACACATGTATGTGTATACTCATATATAAAACGAATGATTCTATTTCAAGGGGGGTGAAATGATGACCTACTATATGGCACGCGGGTGAAAATGGTCCTACAGTGTAGGTATAACCAATCGAAAGGTGAAGGAAACAGTTATACTCTACTGGGAAACCAAATAACTTATTATTTCTATTCAACAATAAATAGGTATAGATATACATAGAGGTATATATAATAAACTAACGCATATATATGTGTATAAACGCATGAAGATTCACGATATATTGTGGTGTGTCGCTCTCCGCGGGGGCCACGACTTGTCAGAAGACATTCACGAGCAATGGAGCGATGCAAATTGAGTGTGCTGGGTTTTATATGCGTATATGTATAGCAGGTCAGGTCAGAAGCGATTATCCATTTTTTTTTCTTCGCTTTTATACATATATTTCGTGAATACATGAAAGCAGTAGGCATATGTACATGTGTATATTACAAATACTGATGTATATACGAAGTGAGATCAACCTGTTCACAGTAAATAATCGATTACCTGCTGACTTATATAGCGTCGAGTTGACTTTATGTTATACATTATTCACAGGTGTATTTAAATCACGTGTGAATTTATGTATGCACATAGGCGAAATTTGGCAAAGAAAAATATATTTAAATAAAATATTATATATTTGTTTAGAGATTATTATTTTGTTTGACGTTTAATTTTTGTTTGTTCAATGAAGATTGGAAAAAAAAAAAATGAGAATGACTTTGAGAAAAAAATTTTTCTAGAGGTTTTCGGCATTTTCTTTGAAGAAACTTTTAAATCTTTAAGTGTATTTTAAGGTAAGCCACTGCTGCAGCGGTCAAGATATTTTTGTAGAAATGTCACTATAAATAATGTACATATGTATCTTTAATATTTATTATTTTTAAATATATATGTATTATAAAATCGATGAGATAGAAATTTTTAAATAAACATAATTTTATTCAACTAAATCATAAAAAAAAATTTGAAATTAAATAAAATAAATTCACTTTGTGATATGTGGGACATGTAATTAATTTAATAATAATTACACATATTACAAAAACACAAAGCTGTATTTATTTTTACTATTATCTAATTCGCGTGAATATTTTAATAGTATATTAAATTAAAATTATATACCGTGAATAAATAAAAGTAAATATATAATTATAACCGTATAAATATAATTTATTACAGCATACAAATTTTCATTTCATTTTTTAGAATGATTTTTTCCCAGGATTGGGAAAATAATGAACTGACTAAAAAATCTTTAGTCGTTAGTCAATAATAATTATAAACAATCGATCATGATAATCGATATATAGTCACTCGTTATAACTGAGTCCCATAACGATTCTTAAGCAAACAAAGTGCCGGCAAATTTGAGTTGAACGAGCTGCGCACGCTTCATCAATCATAGCGCAGCTCTCGTCGGCTTCAGAACAAAACAAGACGAAGGAGCAATGAAAAAAAAAATCAACATGCATCAAACCCACTATTCTCTCATAGAGCAGTCTCTTATGTATACCTAAAATTTCATTAAGTGTATATATGTATGTATATAACCTACTAAAGTATATTATTTTAACCGTGAGGCGGTTTGGCACGCGCGTTCTTCATTTTATTTTTTCTTGACATCAAGTTCATCTCATTTATTACTGCATCATTTTTGAACAATGGAATACAAACCATCGACCGTTAAAATCATAAACAATAGTCTATAAAATCGCTTCATTTACCATTATAATAATAGAAATAAAAATTTAATTTTTATGTATAAGTATATATTGAGTTGAAATAAATTTTTATATATTCCTAAAGAACACTTCATGCTCACAAATTATCATAAATGTGCATTAACTCATTTTGGAATAATAAATTTGCTGATTCTATAAGTAATATAAATACATAAAAAAATTAATATGTATATACATAAAGTATAAAAAAGAATAAAAAAGTTGGAGTCATCTTGAAAAAAAAAGGTGCATAAAAGCGGCTACAGCACTCCGGAAAAAGAAATGATGATGATTTTTGTAGCATCGACTAGCATAAAGCCGTGGTTATATACATAGTGCGACCTGTTGCATGCCCGAATAGAAATAAAAAGGCAACGGGGGGGGTGCTATAGGCTCGTGATGCCGTAAGAATTTAAAAAATCAAAGGGCGCCGTCTTATTGTGTCGTGGATCCATTACGCAACCTGACTTTTGTAATATAGTAAGCTTGAAAATATAACAACAATAATAATAACAATGATGATAATATAAAAAGGACATCTTGTCATGCAAGAGGTGTTTGATGTAGTTTCAGAAGCATTCATATATTCTTGCAACAAATGTATATCTGAATTTTTTCTTTACAATAAATTTGAGAATTCAATTGGGAGAAATAATATAATTCCTGCAATTGAGCTTTTGATTTATGTGTATATTTTATTTGGTGAATTAGTTCAAGTAATTAAATTTAATATCCATAGGATTATTAATATATTTATTTAGGATAAATATTTATAATCGTAATTGGTTTCTTGTTTCAGGCTCAAAATGCAGATCTATTCAAAGCAGAGGGAGAAAAATCGTTATATGAATGCCGAAAAATATCGAATGATGATGAAAGTGTCTAGATTTAAGAATTCTACTCATAAATTTCAAAATATACAACCTAGTCATATTAATTTTATTGCAAAGACAATGTTACTGAAGAATCATTTCTACTTTATAGCAAAGTTACAATGACAGGATACGTATAGCCATATTTCATATTTTCAAATGCAAAATCATATTTTAAATGAATTTCTGGACACAAGTGTATGTATAATTCTATTGAAATGAAAAATTCCTATTACCATAAGAATGAAAAGTAAAACTGCATTTAGAACTATTGAATTTCAATGAGAAATAATCCAACTGAATTTTAGCAAACAAATAAAATAAAATAGGATTAGTTATGCAATAGTAAAAGTAAACCCTTCATCAATACTTTTCGAAAGAGTTTATAGAGGGTTCTTTCTGAAATTTCCCCAGCTGAATTATAAATAATATGTCAATTATGACAAGTACTGTGTTAAATACGTTGAGAATATAGAATTTGCCACTAAAGCAGATTATAATTCACACTGATTTAGTTTTATTTATCCTACCCGCTCATTAAACCTGGGTAAATATTCATCAATAAACAAATACAAAAGAAAGAGTGAATTGAAATATTACGTCATAAGAAGCTTTGGAAAATTTTCCATTAAAATTATTTCATATCAATAACTTAAACCCAATAGAAATTTAGTTTCATATGAATCATAATATGACTTAATTCCTGTTGCTGCTGAGAAATAAAATACTTGCAAAACCATATATGAAGCGATCGTATGAGAGAATTTAAATGCCAACGATATATGATTTGTGTATCCGGCTCCAGGAATTCACCAACGTGTTAGGTTTAAAAAGCTTTGCCGCGGTTGAGGATAAGCGACCACGTTATAACGCTTGCTTCAAAGCCCAAAAGGCATATGGCCGCGGACTGATCAAACAGTTCTTGTCCCACGTCAAATCTATAGAAGAAATTAAAACGAATATAATTGCTTCTTCCAAAACTGCGTGTGCCCGAGTGCGCATTCAAACTGATCCCACGTAAAGTTCCAGGTATAATCGTAAACCCTCTTGATATAAAACTAACGAATCTGCTACGCTTGTCACGATTATTTCGTATTCATACGCATATACGCGATAAAATATTGTGACAAAAAATTTATTCTGTTCCTATATACCAAAATGTAATATCGCCATGTATCTATGTGTATAAAATATTATTTCTACTATATTATTTGTATGAATATAAATTTGTGATGTATAAATTTACGCAAATATTGATGAATATTAGATTAAAATTACAAAAAAAAAATGTAGATAAATAAATAATTGAATTGGAAAATTTATTAATTTCTATTTCTATAACTTAATTAATAATTCAGAGATATTGAAAATATTTAAATGTAGAATGAAGAAAATATTTTTCTTTTTCTGATGCGATTGAATATTTCTCAGAAGGGCCATGACAAACATTGAGTATAGAGTCTGGGATGCATTGTGTGGTTTTATCTTTCAACAGCACCGTTTGTTCAACTTGACTCCAGCAGCGTGGCACGTACAAGTTCTCTATGTGGTGTCTGTGTGCGTGTGGCGAATGAACCAACGAATTTCCTTTACTCACAAACCCCCCAAGTATATCTTTATACATATATAATCATCATTTTTATTATAACGTTCGAACTGTAAAAATATATCCCTTTCTATTTTATTCATAAATTGAATATCAAACTCAAATTGGAATATTATCGTTATTAATATTGGCATTTTGAATACTTAATTTCATTATAAAATTGAGCAGAGTTTAATAGTTATAACGAATTTATCACAATGTATCTACCAAATAATGTATCATTATTGAATTATAAATTTTTCTTTATATTTATGAATGGATGATCAACATTATTTCATCTCTCATAATTATTACACTTAATTTGCGGTAAATAATTTTGATAGTAGCTTAAGTGATTATAATTAATGATAAACTACCGCTATTATATTTATGCATTGTACAAATTTTTTATATTTATACATATATTATATTATGTATACATAAATATATAAATGTGTATATCAGTCTACGAGATTAAATTTGAAATGAAGTTTCCAAATAAAAATTAATATTCCCAATTTCTATATACGATATTTATGTCTTTTATATCTAGATATATACGTATATAAGCGGTATTTTCAAAGAAAATGTGCATTCTCAAATCCACTGAAGGGAACCCTTCACATTGTGAATTATCCGTAACGAATTTCGTGATCATCGAATAGTTAATCCATAAAAATATTTCTTTCCACTAACCATTATATATATTTTCCAATTTCTAACACACACTGACCCATCTCATTATTTATATACAGCATATTTTTAATATACTGCTGTATACCAAATTATATTTTTGTATATTTCTATGAGGAAATCGATATTAAGATATTAAAAATATTTAATGATTTTTTTTTTAGAATAGGAAAATCATATGTATTATATATGTAATATATAATAATATCATGCAATATTTAAATGTGAAATACTTGTGATGTAGAGCATGTATATGTGTGGATATATACCGTCACTGAATGTATATATGGATATGTGGATCGGCATCGGTACAGTCAAAGTTCACCCCCTGTGGTGTGTCATAAAAATGCCGACGGTTTAAGTATACAATTCGATTCTATGGATGTATATGTATACACAGTCTTGGTTGGTCCAACTGACAAAGCTTGTATGTATTCTTCCAGCTTGATGTGAACTTCCATATGTTGGGAAAATTGTAACGCTTTGCTGGCTTTATAAGCAAACATTTGCCGACAGTTTCATATATTTATATATTCTGATATAGTTTTTGGATTTAGAGTTTTAGTGAGGTGTTATTATTTTTCATTTTTAGCATTTATGTCACTCTTTATTGGGGAAATGTTTAATATGATGTTTTTAATTGCTAATTATAAACTCAGCCAAAGTTTATAAAGAGCTTTTTTTTAGTTAACAATGGTTAAAGACTTTTGTTTCAGATGTAGAAACGAATGGGTTGGAATCGCGTCTGTTGCGCACTCTGGTGGAGTCCTCAAGCAACTTCATCAGATCACGTGACTATGTTTTCTAATAAACCTGTGAAATTATAATTAAATATATTCAAATTTCAAATTTGAAAATACGAATTTTATTCAAAAATCAACTTGTTATATTTTTTATGGTGATACTATTTTATTTATAAATTTGGTATTGAAAAGAATATATTTAGTTTTCAAACAAATGAAAATTGGCTTAAAATTTCCAGTATCTGGCTCACGGTGGAGTCATAGTGCTAGTATATATAATGTACCAATCGGTAATTAGTCATAAATATATATACGATATAACGATGTGTTATTTATTTCAAACATTGTGTATATGATAATTGAAGTTCACAGAATGCGCGAGTGGCGTTGCGCAAAACGATTAAACAAATATTCATTCAAGTGTTCTTAGGTCTCAAATGAGGTTATAACTAGACAGTCTAGAGTGTCTAGACAGTTTGAGTTTTTGGAGGGCTTGAAGTGATTTGGAGTAAATTTCGACAACCTGTACATACATAGAGGTGTAATAAGCACCTGTAATACCCATATTATACGACAGTTGCAAATGTTGGCTTATTATTTAATTTAAATAATTGATTAGTGATAATTATTAATCATAAAATGTCGAATTTTTCCAATTTTTTCAATGGAAAATACGCAATATTCACTGTTTTCTTGGTAAGTTGACATGGATAATATTTTTGTTGTCAATTTTTTTTTTCAGCATTCGTGGCACCTGAATCTGTCATCCTTTTCTGTGACACGTCATACAAAACGTGAAATTCAATTAATAAATACATTCGATGAATGAAATTATAAGCAGAAATGTTCCCTTTTTACATACTGCAAATAATTCATTTAAAATAACGTCTATTAATCCCTGAAAAATTTATTTGTAATAACATAACCTACAATTCAACTATGGATAACCTCAAAATTCAATAATGAAAAATTTTATGAGATAAATAATCTTGAATACACTTCATTTAAGGTATTATTGATGCAAAATTATGCCAATGGAGAAGCAGTTCACCTTACTCAAGATAATATTGATCATATATTAGGTAAGTTAATTAATTTTTAATAAATTTTTTTTTTATGTAACAATTGTCAATTATTTATTATCAAATTTAATAATATATATTTATATTATGATTTATTTTAGCATCCAATGAATTAGTATTCATAAATTTTTATGCCACATGGTGTCGATTTAGCAGCTCATTAGCGCCAATATTTGATGAAGCTGCTGACGCAGTGCGAGAAGCATTTCCTAATGAAGGTTCAGTAGTTATGGGAAAAGTTGATTGTGAAAAAGAGAGTGAGTATATTTTTTTTCTATGAATTATAATGAATTTAATATTCAGAATTTAATTGTTGGATTTTCAATCATTGCAGGTAATGTCGCTTCGAGATTTCACATTACAAAGTATCCAACGTTAAAAGTTATTAGAAATGGTCAGCCAACAAAACGAGAATATCGTGGTCAGCGATCCGTTCAAGCCTTTAAAGAATTTGTTGTAAAACAATTAGAAGATCCAATTAAACAATTTCATGAACTAAAAGAATTAGTTAATTTAGATACAACAAAACGTATGATTATCGGTTATTTTGACCGAAAAGACGTGCCTGAATATAATACTTTCCGTCGTGTTGCCACTAATTTAAAAGATGACTGCCAATTTCATGTAGGATTTGGGTAAGTTCTATCATTTATTTTTGTATGTAATTAATTTGAAGTCATTTAGTTATTTATGTTACTTGTATATTTATCCAATATTATTGTAATCTTGATGTGATTTAACAAGCACTTGCTCCAAAGAAGCCTGCGAAATTGGACAATTTATTGGAATGTTGTGAGTTAATATACTCGATATTACATGTGATAAAAACATTACAATTTTTTTTTACGTATTCTAATTTTGGTTGATGGTTCATCACACATTTTATGTCTGTTAAAAAAATTTCTTATCAGAAACTTTGTATTATTACTCAATACACTGAAAAAAAATGTGATCACAAAGTAAATAATATTATTTTTTTAAATATATTTATTATTCAAAATAAATATTTATTGTTCGAAAAAATTATACTCTTCACTAAATTTTTATACGTTT
>JAQQBR010000004.1:4292199-4313172 GCA_030347285.1 Microctonus hyperodae
TTGAAAAGCACCAATTATTTTATTTCATTTGATAAATGGAAAAACAAAATTAATTTTTTCACAAAACAATTATGTTCAATTGATTACAGTGCATTCATTATTTAAATTTGTTTATAAATATTTTTATTTTATATTCAAATTATTTTTTCACATAATTATATTTCATGTAAATAATTTATAGTAAATCACATTTTGATATAAAATATCAATTAATTTATGAATCGTATAATGAAAAGACGATTAGCGAATGATATTTTTTATTTTTTGTTTATCAATAGTGATGCAAGCAAAAATATGCATCCACCAGAACAACCGATCATCGTATTCAGACCAGATAAAGCACGATCAAATGATGAAGATGAAACATTTACTGGAAACTTGAAAATTTTTGATGAACTGAATATTTGGGCTCAAGAAAAATGTGTGCCTTTAGTACGAGAAATAACATTTGAAAATGCCGAAGAATTAACAGAAGAAGGTTTACCATTTCTTATATTATTCCACAAACCAGACGATTATGCAAGTGTCAAAGACTTCAAAGATATCGTCGCCACCCGACTGACTGATCAAAAACGTAATTATTTTATTAGTATTTTTATCACGATCAAAAATCATTTTTTTTTCTTTTTCCCTTTAATTAATTAGGTATATTTAATATTTTTATTTTTCTCTGTAGAAAATGTAAACTTCCTCACGGCAGATGGTTTGAAATTTGCTCACCCACTTCATCATTTAGGAAAAAGTGAAAAGGATTTGCCATTAGTTGCTATTGACAGCTTTCGACACATGTATTTGTTCCCTAATTTCAAGGACATTTACACTCCCGGAAAATTAAAATCATTTTTACAAGATCTTTATTCCGGAAAACTTCATCGTGAATTTCATTATGGGCCCGATAATGACAATGAAGTATTGCAAATTGATGGGCAAGTTAAAATACCAACAGCTCCACCAGAATCGACATTTAAAAAATTAGCACCTAGTAAAAATCGATACACATTATTGGAGAAAGATGAACTGTAAAATCAATTGCGCAACAACTAAATTTACAGCTGTGAATTAAGCGATTCATATTTGTCATTTAAATTTTTAATACAATAAAAAAGAAACATCGAAAAAATATTTTGAATTTAATTTAACTGTAAAACGTACAGAAAAAAATAACATATAATTAACCCACTTTTTTTTTTTCATTTAGTATTTTATAAATTATTTAGTTTTGAAATCGATTAATTCACCTGTACTTTGATCTATTATCTGAATTTTATATTTGTGCATAGCGCAGATCATTTTTCATAATCAATTTGAACGTATTTTGTATAGTAGAAACGGGTGGATTATATATTTGTAAATATGCACACATGCTTAATGTTTAATCAACATTTCACTTCGATTGAATCATTACAATTTAACTAAGGCAACGGCTTGATGTGGCTCTGAATGCTTGTCATTTATTATTTTCAGACCATTTTATTATTTCTCTTACTCGTTTATTTTCTTCAACAGTTTTATATGATTGAAATAATCTTTTTATACATAATGGAAACTTATTTCTCATGGCATCTAGAACAAAGTTTTTTACGATGATACAAATAAAAAACTGTCCGAAATTAACCCAGTTTGTAATAATATTTGCATGGATTATATTGATGTTATTATTGAATGGACAATTTTTAAGTCACTGATTACTTACTTTTTATTGAACTTTATCGTTCATCATTTCGCAGAAGCTGTAAAAAAAAATTAAGATGATGAGAAATGAACTAATTATATTGTAAATTCGCATCAACTTCCATTATAAAATGGCTGTATTTGTTTACGAATAACTTGATTACATTTATTACATTTCATTAATACACATCATCATTGTCTTTTTGACTTTCCATCATGTAACAATAAGAAAAGTATTTGAGTCGTTCAAAATTTTAAAGTAACATATTCAGTCATAACTCTACGCTTTTTCTTTTTTTATCTATGATTGTGAATTTATTTTTCAAATTTCGTACGATTTCAATACTTTTCTCATTACTATGTGATAAAAAATTAAAAAAAAATTGTATATTTATGAACCATGATGTGCGCTTATTTGAACGATTTTTAAAGCAGTTTTCTATAAATTCCTACGTCACATTTGGATTTGTCTTCCGGTTCAGCCGAAAATCACATGTATATATTTTCTGAACGATTTTTATATGATTAGCTAACGTGATGTAAAAGTATTGGGCAAATTTACAATTTTCCCGGAAAAAAGAATTTTTTTTTTAATTAAAATAACACTGTAACACTGTTAAATAACATTATTCACAAAATATAGTTTAAACATTCATAATATCACGCACACTTATTATACTATGGAAATTACATTTTTGAAAATTATGTTTAGAATTCTGAGATTTTGTCTAACATTTTCTAATGAAATAGTGCGCATTAGGCGATTTGAGTTTTTAAGTGTAAAAAATTATTACAATTTAAAATTTTTAATAAAGTACAAGTGCATAAATGGGCTTCAATACTATGAATATTGTCAAATCATTCTGTGAAATTATCGTAAATAATTTATGTTAATTGTACAGTTCATTGATTTTTGTGTCACTGATACTGATTAATTAACTTAATTAATATACTTAACATTCATGTAACCCAGCATTTATTTATATCATTGCAAATATGCCCATGTACTTATTTACACTGATTGCGCTACCTCTTTCTGAAATTGATGTTTTATTTTTATTTACTTCACATAGCGATTTTTATTTTCATTTATTTTTTATAATGAAATTAATAACGATGAAAGACCTTTTCTTACATTATTATAATTAATTTCGCCAAGTTTGATCATATCGGTAGTGTTCATTATTATTGATAAAATTAGTGCTTTATTTTAATTTTATTTCAAGGAGGTAGCAAATAAATTTTTTGTTGTAAACGCAATGCAATAAATTAAATGAATGTTGTCATGGAGCCATTCAATCTTCAGTCAATGCAGCAAATTAAATAATTTTGATAACGTCATACATTTAATTATCACGTTAATTTACAATATCATTCAAAATATTCAATATTTAATGGATATTTTTGAAAATTTCGTTTGATTTTTTATTGGCATAATTTCGACAGGATTTTTCTTATTCAACCAAACATAATTGTAGTCATATCGCAGTGTGACTCATTTATTTTTATAATAATCGAGGCAAACACCCAATCGCGTCAGTGTTTTATAATGAATGACATTTTTATTTAGCATTAAATCAGCATGAAACTGACCTCATATCATCGGCATAACATTATACAATATATTATATGTATATATAAGATTAACCTTAATTATTATTTCATCTAAATATATATGTAATAAGTGAATCTTATCGATTTTTCATACATACCTATGCATGATTAAATATATTTATGTTTATTTTATTTTTATTTATCTCACGTATATAATAATGTATGTTATTTGATTATTTCTGTAGTTTCAACGCTTGCTATCAAACGAAATTATTAAAAAATTTATTTAATAATGATTTATTATGACAAATAATTAAATGGAAATTATGTGAATTTATGATATTAACTAAAAAATATTTCTCGATTTCGAGCAATAATATCTATATTAATTATTTTGATTGGTGCAAATTGCCTGTTTTTCATGTACACTTTGTAATTTATCACACATCACATTTTTTCATTACCACTTTTTTTTTTTGTTTCATACGCATTTTCCACTTTTTATCTTATGTGATACTAAATCTTCATTCTGGTTATTATACCATCATCAAAATTCATTATACAATCAACACAAAAATTATTTAAACATTTTTAATTAACTATAACTAAATAAAATTCGTTGTAAGTTAATTGCAACAACAAAAAATATGTGAACATTACAAAAAAATTGATAAAACTCAACAATCAGCGTACAAAAGTAAAGGAAGACGTGAATCGTATTAATAAATTACAAAAATCATTAATTCAATTTTTATTAATAATGGCATTGATTTTTTTATTATTATTTTTTTTCTCAATTTTTTTGGACGACCTACACTCTCAATCAATGAACACACATATAACAATATTAAGATTCTGTGTAATTCAGTAATAATGTCATGATGCCATAAATTATTGGCGTGCATAAATTTTCATTTGTTTTAAATCTATAAAAATATTTTTTGATTAGACCGAGATAAATGAGTCCTTTTTGAACTGATGGACGTTTTGAAAGGGAGGGACTACTCATGATTTGCAAAATTATTATTCAATACTCATACAAATTATTATTAATATTATTATTATTATTATTACTATAAGTATTTTATGAAATTGTAGATAGTCGCGATGGCCGATTATTTATTTATTTATTTTGTTTCTTTTCACCGTTGTCATAATAACCATTTACTACAGCAAATCATCATTTTTTATTGAGATAATTATAATTTTTAAAGTCGATATAATTAATATGTATATCTTGAAATGTAATTTTAATAATTTGAAGAAATAACAAATACTTTTTATAATTCTTAACAAATGCCAAATTTGTTTCTCGATGTTTTTCAATGAATATAAAATGAACATTGGAATGAATAATGTACTTGAAAAAAAAAAAAAATTTTTTTTTCATTGAATTATAAATGAAAATTAATAATTTAAGCCGTCCAGATATTGAACAACCTATTAGGATAAATTTAATTTAATATTTTTTTATATTACTATTTCAATTTGGCTCATCGCGATTATCTCAAGAACAATACTTATAATGTTTACAACAATAAAATTTGTCGACACAGAAGTTATAATTCTATGGCATGTTATAACATTTGATGTCGTCGCATATAAGGTACTTTATTTATTTATTTATTATTTATTTTTCTTTCAAAATGCTCTTGTCAGTGATTTTATTAATTATTTCACATTTACTTAGTTTTTTATTTTGCACTCTTTCAATCGGAAACGTCGATGGTAGCACCATTATTATTATTATTATTATTATTTTTAATTGGCTACCTTTTTTTATTCCTTAATCTCAATCATTATTGTGCGTCCACGCAAAATATTTTAATTGCCCACAGGATTAATGTAGAATAATATTTTTTTATATGAATAAATTTTTTCTCATCATTCTTGAATATTGTGCATCAAGATTCGAACAGAAATACGTAACAAATTATTGTCAATCTCTCTTTTATTTTCATTTTTATTTATTTATCTATTTAATAATTTTTTTATCTCTTCACGTTCAATCATCGACGTTACCGATGATAACAACGGTGTTAAATTTTTTTCCCATTCCTTCTCGTACTATTTATTTGTATTCACTTTTTTTTTTAAGTAATATTTCATATATATATATATATCTATGTAAATTCATATAACACGTATAAGATTCGGTCAAGTCCATATAGCTTTATCTCGCATTTTGAAATATTGTTTTACATAACAACAATGAAAATATCAATTTTATATTTTCTCCTATTTCATCAATTACATTTTACATAAATTCCATCAATATAGTCATTATATTTTCTCGCATTAATTTAGTTATGTCTATTGTAATGCGAGAAAAATATTCAATCTAATTTAGTTACGTATTACTATATATATATATATTTTTTTTTTAATTATTTCTACACGTATAATTTTTTTTATTGGATTGATTATGGTTGTACGTCACAGATTAGCGGGTATCATGAGAGACAGTAGCGAAGATGTTTAATGATTTTTCATTCGATGTCGATGATGAGAATTTGATCTTTTTTTTCATCTTCTCATTTATTACATTATTACTCGGCAATATAATTTATTGATTATTATTAATAAACATACATACATACATTCAATTATATATGAATATTATGTTCGTTTACTTTTTTTGTTTCAAATTGAGTTGTAAGGTGTTGAAAATAGTATAGCAAACATTTCTGTAAGTCATATGCTAATCAAAAGCTCATTTGATTGTTTTCTGATGCTGCTGATTTTTTGTGATTTTTTACTTCAGTTTTTTTTTTTTACTTAATCATTAACCGAAGTATCAATAATCTAAGTAAATATAAACAAACAATATTTTTATCGTGTCCATTAGTTACTCACACTTGAAGTAGAAGTAGAGAATTTTTTTTTTTTTTATATGAGCCATTAAAAAGGTTAGACATTTAGTTGCAGTTATTTCATCATTGTGAATTTTTATAGATTCTTCTCTTAACAATTATTATTTTATAATTTTATACTCACAGAGGGCTTTTATCCATCTTATGAAATGCATCAGTGATTATTCGCTGGTAAACTTTCAATCCATGCCTGTCACATTATTCCTCTCACAATATTTTATTACGTATTATTTGCTGGAATGGATTTTTGAAATTTTTTTTTTCAAACTAATTTTTAGACGTCAAGATTGTCACGAATTCTAGAGCGATACAAATTGAAATTAATTATATATTATTGTGTTTATAAATAACTATAATAATAATTATTATAATAATTATTAATTTTTTTTTTCGATATTTTACATACCTTCATAATTGACCATTCCATCGCCATCTAAATCCGCTTCTTTAATCATATCATCCACTTCTTCCTCCGAAAGTTTTTCACCCAAATTCGTCATCACATGACGCAATTCCATCGATGAAATTAATCCATCATTATTTTTATCAAATACTCTGATTGAAAAAAAAACAAACAGATTAAATTAATTCATTATTCTGAATTATTTTCGTTGCATCGTTTGATGTTTAAATAATTAATTAATTCGGAATAAAAAATTACCGAAATGCCTCTCGTAGTTCATCTTCACCATCGGCGCCTTTCATTTTTTTTGACATCATTTGAAGAAACTCATTAAACTCAATAGTACCATTACCATCTTGATCGACCTCATTCACCATATCGCGCAATTCCGTCTCTAAAATATGAGTGCCATTTTGCTAATTAAAAATATAATCAGATTTTATCGCAATCTCATGTGGCACAGTCGCAACAATCGATAGCATAATTAATTCATTTTGTAGCCGCAAAAATAAATTAATCATATGAAAATAATATTTTATCGTAATCATTTACTCTAGTATGTTAATTAAAATATAAATAACCAAGAATTAATTCAGTTGATTGCCATGTATGATATTTATGTACATATATAAATCTTTAAAGACGTTTAAATGTTTGTTTAAAAAAAATTCCCAACGTCATCCAAATTTTTTTATTAAAATTCTCCCGTTAATTCTACGAAAAAGAAAAAAAATATAACAATGCTGTTGAAAAATGACACTTAGCCATGTTACAAAGTACATTGTTACAAACATTTTTCAGAAACTATTCACTACAAGTGGAAGTATTTCATGCTTCATAGTCAGTCAAAGTAGGTTGAAAAAGAATGAATGAAGAACAAAAGTAGCGAAAGAAACATAATGAGTTAGTTAAGTATCCACATTGTGTGATGCATGCATCAATTTTTTCAACTAACTATTCCACTAACAAGCAACTTATTCTTCAAATATTTCCTCTACAACTTTACAATAAAATTAAACATAAAAATTTTTTCTTCAAATAAATCCTCTAGATAATTATATTCTATTTACATTTATTTTCCAATCATAATATCATCGCTGTAACTCACCAGAAGGTCTTTGTCCCAATGAACGCATCACAACACCCAACTCAGCCATAGTAATTGTCCCATCCTCATCCTTATCAAACAGCATGAACGCTTCTTTAAATTCTAAAATTACAATACAATATCAAAAACACATTCCTATAATAACTCCTACTTATTTCTTATACTTCTATTCAACTGATGATAATATAAATTATCCCGAAAAATACATAATATAAAATATAATTCATCCTTTTTATTTGTCAGCAATTAAAATAAATTCCTCCTGCGTATACGCAAATGATAATATTATTGAGTATCATGAAGTAAAAAAAAAAAAATAGCTGGACTGCACTTGGCAACGATCAAATAATTGTAAATAGTATACAAATATTTTTTGGCAACGATTATATTTACTTATAATAATATACAATAGCATATACTTTCTTATATACATCGATTGCACTGCCTATCAATTAATTATTCTTGTATTTATATATATATCTATATCGTCAACTCGTTGTTCGCAAGACTAAATAATGTTTGCGTTGAAGAATTCTTCGCGCAATTCATCGGGCACATAGCCAGAATACTCAACGTCGCATCCATATATCTTTAAACTACTTAAATATTATAAATCTTTATAGCGACAACTTCCCATTGGCGATGCTATAATACTTCTATATATATAACAATGACAATGCTTATAATTTATTCCTACATTCGTTCAACTAATACCCAGCGATAAAACAACTGTTCATTCTCAACAGTATTTTTTATACATTGTATATACACTTTATTTAATCAGAGTTAATCAAGCTTAGCTCACCTGCCACTTGATCCTCTGTGAGTCCATATTCAGACTGAAAAAAAGATAAATATTTCATCAATATTATATAAATTCAATCCATGCAAATGAATGCAAATTATATTGCTGATAATTTTATTGTATCGAAAATTATATTGATAATATTTTATCAATATATTTCAGATTTTTATTTGAAATATAAATGAAAACAAATTATTTATTCTCACGATGTTTTTTATATGTTTAATTATCTCATTGAAATTTTGTTTACTAATTTAAATTTCTATTTACACGTTTATGTAACATATTTTCTAGACTTATTTACTGGATATGAAAAAAATAGAAACTGCTGGCCACATTTGTCCCACACGTTATTTTACACATAAGCAATGTATCACTTTCTGCGTTCCTCCCCTTAGCTACATAGTATATATGTACAAAATATTTATATATATATACATATGTATTTGTATATACAATATGTATGTATCATATTGAACCTATAAATAGAGTATTGGACAGATGAGTAGAGAGACACTATGATAAAACGGATGTTTCTCTCGATTTTCGTTGCGTGACGAAATATACGATTGAAAAATATACTCATATGTGTTTTTACAACACACTGTATTTTTTTTTTTTACAGCAGTTATTCAACTAGTTTATTATGTCGTTATACATTCGATAAAATAATAAAGTTATGTTTGTCATTGGTTGGAAATAGTAAAAATTTTTATAGTTTCCTGAGGGTCAAATCACTGCCACGAAATTAATGATCAATTAATTAATACAGTAGTTTATATTTCTTGTATAAACAAATTGAAAAATTTACCACGTGGTTATGTATCGTTTATAAAATATATTTGAATTCGAAAATATAATTTCGTAATAGAACTTGAGATTTCTTCTTTTAATAATTTATTTTTTTATTTATTCAAAATTATTATTTTAATTTGAAGTATAAAAACCGGGTTAAATATTTTAATAACTCACACTTATTTGTCGTATTTGAGGATCGATAGTGCTTGTCAATCGTCGGAGCTTTCCATAAGCGGAAGAGTATTTTTTCTCTGTATCAACCATCGATGCACGTGTTAATATTCACTTTTTAAGTTTATAAATTTAATGGCTCTTTAGTTTCTTTTGTAAAATCTATTTTCATTCACTGAGAACACATGAGAAGACTTTTGAAATCAAGCTCGTGTGTCCTCCACTGTCGTGTGCAGATAGTCTCAACTCAACATTTATTACTGGCACGTCGTGCGGCTAAAGCGTGAGGTTTTACTGCCAGAATTCGACCCCAAACTTTTAAACGCCCGCGCGACCAATATTATATTTTGTTGGTAATACAAACTTCTGGTACAATATTTACAATTAATTATTTAAAGTATTAAATGTAATTTTATATTTGTACGAATGTCATGGTTATATTTATTCATAGAGACTTGAGGAAAAAAATATTTGAGAATTAATAGTTTATTGTAAAGAATTGATTGTCGTGAAATAATATAAATATAATTGCTATTGCTATGTTATATTAAAATATAACCTTCGTACGTTTTTAAACTTGTTTTGCCTTTTAATATTGGCTAGTACTCTCATCTCTTCTTTGTGATGTCGCGCCAAAATACGTCGTTGAATTGAATCAATTTTTTACAATACATATACACAAACTGTATATTTATTTCTCTAATGAAAGACAAGTTTATCAAATTTTCTTGACCATGAACGTAACATAAAATACGTAAGAAAATAAATTACATCAACAAACTCAACGGTATTTATTATTCATCAGTTTATTAGTCTGATTAAATAAATTTCCCTACGTATAATAAAATATAAATGTGGATTAATTTATTGGCTGAAAAATATTTTCAAGACGAGTTCATGATAAATATTCTATTCATGTTTTGAATATATGTATATAATTCAATATTGGTCGATTATTCCGATGTATCACAATTGAAAAAAAATTATAGGAGATGTAAAGAATTTAGTGTTTAAATAATAAAAAATAAACTTGGGCAATTTTGTGAAAATTATTAACCCAATTTCGAATTTATAGATATTTGATATTGAAAAAAATAATAAATTGGATTAAAGTGTTTGTAATATATTTTTGCACGCTGGTATAAGTTCTATACGAACGAGTAACACAGGTGAAATACCACAAATAAATATAATTTATCTACGTAAATAATTTATCCACTTGACATGTATATCGAAAATCTTTGGGGGAAAAAAATCACGCAATATATTAATGTATATAAGTTGAGAAACACTGAGGTTATACATATATTTATAGGATTATATGAGCACTTTGAAACTATTTTGAAGACACCCGCAATGAGAGCATATAATGGATCCTTTTTCCGTACGTATTAAAAATTTTTGCTCTATAAAATAGTCAAAAAATTCCAACAAAACTATAAAGATGTTAATTATAAATGAAATAAAATTTATTATACTTACTAAATTAATTGTAACTATCAAATCATACTGTTGCCTCTGGCCTTTTTTCTTGTTCTTCCCAGTCTTAACACAAGCTGCCTTTGGAGTGACTTTCACTTGTCCTTTTTGAGCGCTGGGTTTTTGGGCAGGTTTAGCTGCGCCCTTTGCCCCCGGTGCGCCCTTTTGACCAGTCAACGGTGTTTTTTGTCCGGTTGTTCCTTTTTGATTCACGTGCCCGACCCCATCAGCAGGTTTGTTGCGAGCCTGTTGAATACACAAAAAATATAATATTTACTTCCATAAAAAAATAAACAATCACTAATTTTTTTTTTTAATAAATATTTCAACTCGATATATTTGTTCGCTTCAGCCAAAATGATGTATCTAAAATATATAATTTAATGCGGAAAAATATTACAATATCTATAAAAAAATTGAGATTTAAAATAAAGCTTATTGTATAAATGAAAAATATAAAAATAATTTATTTCCGAATTTTTAATAATCTATCGAATATAATTATATAAATTCCAAATAATGCTAAGCATAATTGCAAAGCACTGTATGTATAATAACACCTGCACGAAAATTATTTATATAGAAACTGGGCCAAGCAGCGATCGAAACTTTTTGAATTAGGACGAGCTCAATTGAATGCTATCACATAGAATAAAGGGAATTATGTTTAGATAATGAATTGCAGAACGAGAAGAATATAAAGAAAGAATGGAGCGAAAAAAAGAGGAATAATTAGCGTACGGCACGTACCAAAAATAAACTCGGCTTAAATATAATGATTGCGCGGGGAGTTTAAGAAGTGGCATATAAGACACACTGCATCGCGTGGGCGACGAAGTCGACGAGACTGACGAGATAATTATAGTGAGGCTAACATTCGCCTCTTCTTATTATATATGATTGCAAGACACATTTGAATATTCATCAAACGAAAGAAAAAAAAAATAATCAATTGAATAACAGCGTAATGTATAATTTCCAAAATTTCATAAAAGTGATTTGATGATTATGTTTTATTTCATGTCAATTAATTTATGATGTGCCGCAGTAAATAAAATTCTTGTTTTATCGAAAATATATTTACATAGGCGATAGGTAAATATAACTTGTAGGATATAATTATTTCTATATAATGCAGTAGGTTAACACAATAATAACGTTTCCATTTATATGTCACAGTGTGGAAATATTCATCACTCGGCATATTCCCAAGAGGTTCCGTCGATGTTAAATTAATTATACCAATTACATGTTTGTAAATGGATTCAATATGTGTATGCCCAAGAGTCTCTCACCTACGATAAATTGCAACTATAATTATTCCAGCTTTGAGGAAATATAACGTAGTATTATTATTTTATGAGCATGTACATGTGTGTCACTCGCACGATTTTTAGTTCCTTTTCCCTACAGTGTTGCACGCTCGAAACTCTGTGGAATGTGTGACATTTCACATTTATAACTACACCAACTAAAATTCAAACATTCTCGATTTTATATCATGCATTATTGATCAAAAATTTCATACTTATGATTTAAAAATTCATGCAATTTTTTTATTTGTCGTTGGAATTTTTTTTAATGCTCAGGAATGTCGAATACATTCCAGAATATGTCATGCAGTAAATACACATTGAAAAAGTACTTTGCAATCAAATAAATATTAACTGTGCTATAAATGTGTTCACTATTATTGAAACAAATATTTAGTTTATTGTAATGAATTTACTTGTTTGTTTTTATTTATTTTTCTACAATACAATTAAAATATTCATTGAAGGTAATCAAAAAAAAAAAAGTAAAAATAAATAAAGAAATAAACTGGAAAATGTGAAAATAAAAATTGTAGCCAACAGCATCATGGACCTGCGTAGCGTTGTGTGAAAATATGTATTTCTGGCTAACCTGCAGTGTCGGTTTATTTGAGTGGAGAAAAAAATGTAAATAACGTGGGCACTAAATTTTACGATTGCAACGAAAAACTCATAATGTATAGTAAAAAAATTTTTTAAATACACTATTCATAGAGTGAAGAGATAAAATTAAAACGCAAATAAATAAAAAAAAAAAGAAACGGAAACGCATATGACAGTGTATTAAATATGAATATAAATATAAGCGTACACGTCCTTGGTCGTGATTTAATTTTCATTCTATACGTCTGCATCCCTTCGCTGATTGGTTAACGTTTTCACGGTGAGCTACAGCATTATAGTTCGCTAACATGAAAGAGTAAGCATATATATAAATATATATTATAGCAGTTCACACTCAAAGAAACAGATGGGAGAAGCAAGCATATATAATTTAGGAGAAGGAGAAAAGCTCTGGAGGTGGAAAATATTCAAGGGGAAAGTTATAAAAGTTATCTCGCTTCACATCATTTGAATTAGTGGTGGAGACACTCAAGAGTCCTAAAGTCAAAGCACAAAGTAACATTAATAAACTGAAAAAAATAAAATGGTTAGTCAATGAATTTTTTTATCAATTTTCTGTTGTGTGATAGAAAAGAAAAAATCTTGATCATTATTATCATTAATAATTAGTGGCAATAAGTGTGTTTTTTAAAATTTATTCCACTTGGAAAAATTGTGATTACTCTCTACAAATATTTACATAAATATTTAATATTTAATAAATATTAAAAAGGATAAAATAGCGGCTTTTATTAATTTTTTTTTTCAAATTATTGTGCAATAACGAACTATCCGACACAGTCTAGAATTCTCCAATTAAATTATACAAAAAATCAATTGTACTTTAAATTATTTTATCCTATCAATGCGCTCACTTCCAATTAAAAATTTAATGATTTATCTATATAGACATATACATTTATATATATATCGTTGTTGAATGATTGCGTATGTTTGATGTTTCAGGAGGACGAACAAGTTCAAAGTGAGTCTGCATAACCCATGTATACATAGTTATATAAACAAAATTGCTTTTAATATAAAATGACATTATTTGGATTTAATCATTTATAAAGAATAAAACGCAGTAAATTATTTTTTTACTGTAATTATTTTCACTGTTTGTTTGAGTTGTATTATTTTTTTTATACGTGCAAAATATATGGATATGTCATCTGATACTATTAGTAAAATATTATTACGTGAACAAATGCATATATTAAAAGTAAACAAAGGCTTTTTGGCTGCATTCATTTATTCTTATAACTCATTAATATGCCAGTATATATCTTCTATACGTGTGCATTGATTAAATACTGTTGCTTAGTTTGGTCTAGTAAAGTGTGCCAGAGGATGCTAACAAATCAAGAAATACATGTATATGTATAGCAAAAAACGATCTTTCTTTCGGTTGTTTATTAGTTTGAGATTGTGTGAAATATTATTCTTCAACATGAATTCACCTTTGTACTATTTTTGTACTGAAAGTTTATATGTATAGAAGTTTCCTGCAGTTTATTTGGAATGGAGTTATCACTCGACAATCAGATATTGATCAAATTTAATTTTAAAGAGGTAGTTAGGAAACTATTCAGTTAGTTGATGGTATAATAATTTAATTATTTTTTTTTTATAGCTGTATGAAAATTCAATATAACTTATTTAAAAAATTCTCATACATTTGTTGAATTAATTTTCGATTTTGAAAATTGTATAAGTTTGAAAACACACTGTATGAAAATAATGACAAATATTTTTAGATAACAATGGTATGTTTATTAAAAAAAATTCTGGAATTATTTTTTTTTTTTTTTTTTTTTTTCATATGAATTCAACTATCGCTTTAAATTCATTGGAAATTTATTTTTTTCTCTGTCAATTCCGTATTATTTTCACACCGATGGATTACTGGTATTTATAATTATTTTCAATGCACGAATTCCAAATAAATATTCATACAGATGCTGATTTGACATTGCTTGGCGCGGTCAAAGCGGATTTATACTGAAAAAATAAATATTTGATCGAATGTGAATGTATATATTGTTATATTTGGCACTAGCGATATACAGATTTGAGATGAACTGAAATAATATAAATTTGCTATTACTTCGACACTGTGAAGAGTGGGATTAAAATAAAACAAAAAAATATAAAAAAACTCTTGAATAAAAATTCATTGAAAATGTATATAAAATTGTTATTTCATTTTTTTTTCATTAGTGTTGCGACGAGCTTTTTCCATGTTCGACTCAACTAAATCAGGAAAAATTGAGAAGGAAAAAGTGCGGACAATTTTAAATACACTTGGACACACATTTGACGATCAAGAATTGGAAGTTTTGCTGCAGAAGGAAGATGAAGATGGTAATTCTATACAAACTAATTTTTCTACATAAAATATTCAACACTAAATCATCAGAAAAATAAAGAATTTTCAGACATCAAATAAATAATTTTAATTTCATAATTTTTTTAATAATATTAATTAAATAAATCAACGAAAGTTTTATATGTTTATCGATGGTTTTTATATGTATCGAACAACACAAGTGTTGAGCAAATAGTAAAAATACTCATGAAAATTTTTTTATAATTCTCAACTCGGATTCGTCGTGACTAATGAATGATCAATTGATCAACTTCGTGACCGAGTTGATACAATTTTAATTTCCTTTCACTTTTTTGTCTAGACAGTGTAATGAATTCAGTTATTTTCTTCGATAATGTATGCTTCAATTAATGTCTTCTATCGTCTCTATTAATTATTAAAAAACATGACAAAAAAAAAACAAAATTTTGTTATTTTATTTTTATAGGCAGTGGAGTCTTGAGCTTTGATTCGTTTCATCGGGTGGCAAGTCACTTCCAAGAGGAGGATGATGAAGCCTTGCAGAAGGAACTGAAAGAGGCATTTCGACTTTATGACAAAGAGGGCAATGGTTATATTCCAACAAGCTCGTTACGTGAAATTCTCGCTGCGTTAGATGACTAAATTACTCCAGATCAAATGGATGGCATGATCGCTGAGATTGACACTGATGGGTCTGGTACAGTTGACTTTGACGGTGAGCTATATATTATTTCAAATTATTTATAGTATCAGCCAATCCATGAATATAATTTCACTTAATTAATAATACCAATTATAAACTGAGATAAATTAATAATCTATTACGCATATGCATATTTCATAAATACGAAATGAATAATAAAAGCACGCAACGTGAAGATTTATTACTGGTGTCAACTTAATTGGTTTACATTAATGGAGAGTGTATTATTACAATTGTAATAAAATATAATTTGAAATAATTATTTTAATTTCAGAGTTCATGGAAATGATGACGGGCGATTAAATAATAATATTTAAATAAACTACAATAAATTTTATAAATAATTCAATATTATTTGTGTGATACAATACATGAAATTTCTTGTATTTATATTAAACTGATAAAAATAAAATTTGAAAAATAAATTCTTCTGATTTTTATATATATTTTTTTTTTCATCTTACAGTTTGAAATATTTTTTAAAATAAATGAAAAATTATTTTTCTCATTTTCTATAGGCACATTAACTATCACATATATCTATTTCTCAATTTCCTAACGTCAACACTTTAATTTCAAGAATGTAACTCCACTGTATTTAATATAAGACAGGAAAAATGTGTCAAAATTTATGTCACAATAATTCACAGGATATATTCGTCTAAATGAGTCAGCGATAAATTCCTGAAATATTAGTGAAAAAATAGTAAAATAGAATATTTCACAATCTGCTCTGCTTAACCGCATCATATAAACAATGCCAGTAGAAATAAATAAAATATAGTGAGATTTTATATAATCCATAGTGTCCCCACGCGTGTTGGATACGTGCCCAGAATTTGTAAAAGTATTACCTATACACAAGAAAAAATAAGTAGAGCGAGATGGGAAAATACTCTTCCCATATAATATGTTTAATGCATGTAGTCATACAAGTATTTTCATGTTAGTATAAACATACCATAACAAACAAAAGAATCGTCGTGAAATAAAAAAAAATTTTAGACAAAAAGAAAATATATTATACAAATACGTATAAAAATAATAATGTATACTATACATATCGTATAGATACATAAAAAAAATGCCCATAAAAATAGAATATAAATAAAAAATACATATAAAAAATAAAAATAAAATAACGATAAATTCCGCTCGTATAAATATACACTTGATAGAACATTGAGCAAATGATGGAATCGAACATATTCGCCAGTATGTCGAGCATAAAGGATTAGTACAACTGTCACTATCTTACTGATTCCCAAAGGAGAAATATAGTACAGTTCTAACATACTGCAAAAGTGTATACCTCATATATAAAAGTTGATATACATTGATATACTCGTAATATTGCATACTTTGCCTGTCAAATATTCAGTTTGAATCTGGTAATATTTTTTATACTATACTAATATACGTGGCCTTGGAAACGACTTGAAAAGGAATCAATAAGGAACTCACTGACTGCCCTTGGAAAATTGTATGCTTCTTCTTTCATTTTTTTATTTTATATATATATATATTTTTTTTGAAGAAGAAGAAGAAAAGTCAATATTAAATTGAAAAGGGCGAGATATAATTATTTGATATTAAATCCAGGTTTGAATGAGCTGGATTTTTAATTAAAATATTATGAACAACGTGCGCTATAGGGAATTATCAGAGAGCGAAAAGTTATTGTGAATAATACAATAAAATTCTATTTGAAAGAAGTTGCAGGTACAAAACATTTGTTGAAGATTAATGTGTTTGCATATTACCATTGACATATAAAAATAAATTATTGTTGAAGTGTTATTCTTTTCTTTTGTTTACAAATTTATACGTGGAATCATTTGAAATGATGTGGCCTACTTTGAAGAAATATAACAAAGAAAAAAATATATTAATGAATCAAATTCATTGAATCAATATAAATACAATGTATATATGTATGAATTTCATATAGATATTATCTATATGTATGTAATCGTAAACGCGCACCACCGTACGACGCCATCGATCGTTTTCTAGTTCAAACTACACTTTCAACCCCGACCTACAACTACACAACTGCAATATGACTATGTATCACGACAAATATTCTTCAATTGCATGCCAAGTTCAACCTCATTTTTACTTTTTTCCAATTTTTTTTCATCGAAATGTTTTATATATAACCAAATAATTCAATACATGAATACATTTTCGATAGCACAATCCATTGTGGTTTCTAAAAATTTTTTACTTCGAAAAATTATTGTGTGTGTTTATTACTCATGTGCAGATAAATATGAATTAATTGTTCTTACTATTGAATAAGAGAAAATAAATATAAGAACAATTCACCAATAAATTAAATTGATGAATTATAATTATTAATATAAAAATATATTTTAAATATTGTTCAGCGTATTTCGTCTATAAATTTACAGTTATTGATTTTCATTTATAAACATGCATCAAACGTTACTATTTCTACGTGCAAAAGAGCGATAAATTAGCCATTGATATAATTAGAGCATATGCGATATGAATGATTGAGGAGAAAACCCTGACATGGAAACCATGTGTATTCTAAATATCCTGTTTGTGCAAAAATAAAAAAAAAATATAAAATAAATATACGCTCAGGTAATTCTGCTTAATTCATCAAACGATTTTTTTTTACTGCGAAAAAAAAAAACATAAAAAATTCTAGAGCATTTGCATTCGTCTAATTATTAATCAACTTCTAAAAGAATACCTAAATGTCCATGACCAAATAACAAATTTTATATTAAGCATATATTATGTGGATTATTGTGATCTTGGTATGTACCTGGCTTATGCTTCTAAAGCTACTTGTGCTGGCACTCCGAGCCTGTAAACACAAGTACAGTACGGATCACACTGTAATTTTTGTGAGAAATAAAAGAAATAAAAATGTGTAAATATTTATATACACAAAAATAAGAGTGGTAAAGTTCGTGAGACATAATGCACAGATAAACATTGATAAAAAAAAATAATATAATTGTACAATGACGAGACAAATAGATTGAGATATTATAAAAGCTAGCAGAAAAGTGAATTAGCACAATAAATCAGTGTTTGTGATAATTATTACATATACAAACATGTACACAAATAATTTTTCTACTAAAAGTAATATATTTAATTATTTTATTCCAACATTGAACTTGCTAAAGCGATTAATTATTATCAGAAAATTTCAATACATCTTTTCTTCTCTCTTATTCATATTATATTTAAAATAATAAATTTTATTTTAATTTAATTCATTTCCGTAAGTTTGTGACTTTTGATATTTTAATTTTAAAATAAATTCAATAATTCTACTTTGATTGTCAGTCAAAAATAAATGGGTAATTTTGGTAATTAATATAAATTGATATATAAATGTTGATAGTAAATAATTAATTTATAAAATCGATGAGTTGATTTTGAGTTGTAGTTTCTTTTTTCTCTTTTGCATATTTAATGATCACATAGATAGACATTATGGCACTATACATATGAAAACAGATAAATATAAACATAGCGTGAGTTTTTGTAGTGTGTGCCATCTAATACTTGGTTCAACAATCTGATATACACTGACCCCCTTTCATAGACACTTACATAGGTGTATATGTATTATTTATGTAATCATATACATAGATATATGTGTATACATTTTAGTCGTATCATTGTATTATGAATTTATCCACTCTAATTGATTGTTTGAACGTGTAATTTACTGTGTGTCGATTTGACATGCAATATTTTTATTCATTTATCTTCCTCTATTTTTGAAAAATTTATAACCAATAATACAAGCAAAAATCAAATATCATTATATTATTATTTGTTTAACGATGTTAGTTCAGTAAACAAAAATAATGTAGGATATTATTTGAATATTAAAATAGGGTAATAAATTTTTTTTATGTATTGATTATTGTAATTAATTGCATTTAAGAAATTTTTTTTTATTATATAGTTAACCGAAGCTTGTGTAAGTGGTGTTATAATTATTTATTTTAATAGATTTTTGTTTGAGGGGAAGAAATTTATTAAAGTGTTGATATGAATTTTAATATTTTTTTTTTCTTTATGATAATTTTCTCCTTTATTTATTTTTTATTTTTATTTCATGTGAAACTTTTTATATTAATATTCACAGTTTATTCATGTTTAGTATGTAATTAAATTTATTTTTTATTTTTTATAAATTTATGGTAAACTGTTGGTATCAACGATTTTTTAATAATAAATCGAATTTACCTTGCTTCGATTTCTCGGCGTAAAATCTTCCTTGCTTGCCTTACGTCGTTTGTCCTTGAGGATCATCCTTGCTGCCGCGAATGCCATTTTTGTGGTTTGACTTGCACTTTTTCTGTTTCTTTATTATATACCTATTTATTTTTTATATGAATTTCTTTTTCTTCTACTTTCCGTTTTGATTTCACGATCGATGATTAAGACCTTCTCATAAATAAGTGCGCTAAATAATTTAATATTTCTCTTCTTCTAAGTGTATGAATATATATTAAACTATTGCTCTACGAAAATTATCATCAATAATCTAATTTTTTTCTCTATCACTATTTTTTTTTCTCAATTTCTAAACATGTATTTTATGTTTTACATACGCAACAATAAAATTTACCAAATTCAACACTATATCAATCCTAAAATATGGCACCATTAACTAACAATATTTAAATAATTACTAAACATTTTGGGATAATATCGATTAATAATAAATTTCGTAATATTTAAGAATAAGCTGATATTAAAATTACTTTCATTGATTTTTATAAAGTAATTTCTCGCTATTTTTCGTCTGATTTGATAATTTGGTTTATCGCACACTGCGCACATTTGTCTACAATATTTGACGTCTTATAAATATTTAAATTCCCTCGTATCTACAAAATAGTCACGTGCTCAAGTAGTGTAATAATATTATTTTACAGTATCAAGTTTCAGATGATTGTTGAATTTTTGGCTGCATCTTCATGGTAGATCAGATAATTGACTGAGATTACGATATGGCCATGGATCTAAAAGAGTAATTTATTCTTTCATCAAATAGATAGCTAGACTAATATTTTTTATAAAAAAAAATAATTTATTATTCCCCGATACAATGAGCAATAGTGTTTCCAT
>JAQQBR010000004.1:4323543-4366577 GCA_030347285.1 Microctonus hyperodae
AAAAGATACTTGTGGGCTCTGTGATATTCGATCATTTTTTTTCGTTTTAAATATTTCAATCAACATTTTATAAATGTGACTCATAATTCATTTTATTTTATTTCATTTACGGAAATGCCATTGATTGAATCTAATTATCTTAAATATAAATATAAATCGCAAAATTTGAGGCTGCGATATTTGAGGTATTTGCGAGAAATGTCGACTCAGTTTATAAATGAGTTACGACATTACTTTCGGAGAATTTACTTTTTTTTTTTTTAATATCTTAGATTTAATAATTTATTATTTTTTCTTTTTTTTTATTTCACTTCAAAATCTTAACTACCAGAATTGTTTCTATTTTTTTAAGTCGAAGACATACGAGTTTTCATTTTTCTTTTTTATTTTTTTATGTATTTGTATTCATTTTGTACTTGTATTTTTTACCAAGGCAGCATGTTGCACTTTGTTTACTTCACATTAATCGGGTCACACTATTCACGTAAAATCATTCATAATTATTTTTCAGTATGATAATCAATATATATTTTCCCGAAGTGCACGTATTTATTATCACGAAAGCCATCAGGACGATAAATTAATAGTCATTCAAATATATGTACAACTGTAATTAAAAAATAATCAGACTTCTTTTTTTCAATCGCACTGGCTTATATCCAAACAAATAGTTTCATCAAAATGTTTTTGATCACATTAAACTGTCTAAAGTGAGTATTTTTAATTATCATAATTTGATCAAAAAAAAAAACATCACGTCAAAGAAATCTAGAATTTAGTGCTCGAAAATAGACAATAAAAGATTGTTATAAATTTTTCTTAGAACAATTTTTACCATTTAAAAATACTTCCTCTAGACGGTGCATCGTTACCAAAAGCACTTTTCATCATTCTCAAAGTCGTTAAAAAAGTCTCATTATTTTCTCATCACAGTAGTACATACACCTATATATACACACGTGACGAAAATATATTGATTCACAGGTGGACATATACACGGCAGGCGATGAGAATAATTATTATCAATAGGAAACAAAAATTCATTGTTAAACAAAAAATTTTTTCAGATATCAAATGAATCGTATATAAATCATTCTTCCTGTCTTTTGTAATCATTTATTTCCACTTTTCATTTTCTCAAAAAACTCATCTCATAAGTGTCATAAGTCATAACGAATTACAAACAAAATTCATTCTTACAATTAAAAAAAAAATGTGTCACTCGATTTTTAATAACTCATTTTTTTTCTATTGAAGAAAAATGTGAAAATAAACATGAACATCCACAATAATAATAATAATAATAATAATAATAATAATGAAAATAATTAATATTTTTTAAATTATAATAATAACTATAATAAAAATTATTATAATTATAATTATCTCTATAATTATAATTATAATAATGATAATCATGATGATAATAATAGTAATAATATTAATAATAATAATAATAATAATAGTAAATAATAAGCATTCGTCAAGTTCTCATAAACATATTTTAACAATCACTTTGAGAACAATGGACGTAATGTAATAGCAAGAAGAATAAGAAAAAATATCGCAGTAGCTTAAAAAATACTACTATTTTTTTGTTCTTTTTCAGTAGTGTTCAGATATGCGTATTTATGTACATACAAGATAACGCATCGAAGAAAAAATTACGTATTATTTATATATCGTACATTAATTGATTTTAACGTACATCGAATTGCCCTCAATGAAAAATGATGACGATATATTATGTTACATTCATAAAATGCCTATATCCAATTATGGATGTGTTATATTATAAATATACAATATTTAATATTTAAAAAAGTAAAATATGATTGCAAAATGATTAAGCAATCATTGAAAATACGAACATATAATTAATCCTGCTAATTACTATTGGCATTAAAATCCGGAAATATGCGTATAAATTTTATTATCTACACGTATACTTAAGAGACCCAAATGAAAAATGTATGTGAGAAATAATAAAAGAAACGAATAACAAATAGGCAGATAATATAGAGTACACAAATATAGCGGGATTATAAAAAACTATATATTATAAAAAAAAATAATAAAAGCCGGTGCAATGATTAATTTTTTATACGATCTGATTGTAGAGCAATTACATGGGGATAAATATAAAAATGAACGTATGACCATTTGATAATAGACAACAATTTTGTAGTAGTCAAGAACAGAGGAGAAAAACTTTCACCATCAAAAGTTTAACTATGCGCGTAAATAATTAAATGTTTGCCAATAATATGCATCGATATTCTTACCGTGACTCTTATCACATTTAAATGTTTTCTTAAAGTCTTATATGCAATAGATAAGAGTACGTAAATTGAACCTTTTACTGGCAGTTTGCGAGCAAATTCTAAATCCAAATTTCTACTTTTCATTGCACATCAGAATTAATTATTCAACACATTAAATGTTTTATTAAAATAATTTGAAAAAAAAAAAAAAAACGGATTATCATTGCGCAAAAACCTGATATCTATTAAATTTCAGGATATGATAAAATAAATCATCGGGAGCCGTTATCATTATTTTCGTTTGCAAATATTCCCTTTTCGATAAATTTAAAAATTTGTTCTAACATTTAATTTATACTTAAGGTTTTCATTAATAATAGTTATGGCACAATATAAATATTATATTTAAAGTCTTTTTGAAGACATAATAAAAATAAATCTAAGTAGTCTTTCTCCTATGTTCGACAATTTCACTTTATATTTTTTTTTGTCACGCTTACAACCCCTTGATACCTTCTTGATACGAAACAAAAATTTTTTTTTCGACAATAATATTTTACGTGTTTGCAACTTGTTTCATTTCTCATTTTTACTTCTTATTTTTTCTCTCATTTTTTCTCTCAATATTTGAATTCCTTACAAAATCCAAGATTATTCAATGATAAATACATTTTATTCAGACCATTAATATTAAACGAAAGAAAACCAATTTTTTTTTTCGGTCTGAAATTTTTTTTTCGCAAAGTTCTTTGGTAAAACAATATCACATGATTAATAAAAGTTCAAACCAATTGGAGCACTCTAATCAGTCAATTCCTCCTAAACAAATAAAAACGAAAATGGAAACAAGTGAAAAGTAAATTGGACTTTGCTAATTATTCTGACATTTAAAATATATAAAAATCAGCCTTCTTCAAATTAAATTCACGTCTCAAAGTATTTCGTCACAGCGCCATAAAAAACAATTAATATTGAGCACTGCTCTTAGTCGACTCATAACTCTTCATTCTCTCATAATAATAATACACATTTTCTATTTACCACGAATCAAAAAAATAATAATTATAATAATAAAACACATTGCCGGAAGTACGAAAAAATCGCTTTTTATATATCACCAATTTCGAATAAAAAAAAAAAATTTAACATTATTACAGTTACTTTGCAAAAACAAAGTTATCTAATTAAAAAAATTATCCCTGATTTCCGGCCAATTTTGTCAAGACAAATTTGTAAGAGTCGACATGGCGAGTTGAATTTTTTTTTCTTCAAATATATCAAGTATTTCAACATAGTATTACATTGATATTCATATTAATTCTCAACTTAATATCGAAACGCACGATAATGTTTTAATATGAGACATTTAAATATTTAACCTTTCCAAAATTCAGCATTCTGTCATTCACGTTCATTCCATCTATATTAAACATTTTCTCTTCCTAAACCTATTGATATTTTTTTTTTTTAATCGTGTATACATATACATATATGAAAGTGTGCAAATGAAGTATAAGTTTAAAATATTCGTTCATTTTCACCTCAGTCCTCTTTATAGCTCTCACTAAACAAAAATAAAACAAAAAAAATAATTAATGCAGAAATATTTATAAAGTGCGATAGATACTTCTCATTTATAACTGATACAATGATAATATTTTTATTAGAGAAGACATGACCTTGTTCCGCTAGATTGATCGATGAATTTCCAATGTATTGGCACATTATAATCAAATATTTTCTTGCACAATTTTAACAAGTGATGAATCTCGTTTGTGCTACATAAATTCGAAATGTGAATACATGTGTAACAACTCATTATTCCGAAAACTAAAATTTTTTGTATTAATTTAACTTCATTCATAATCCATACTATACAATTTTAATAACGAATACTTGTTTTTTCTTTCGATAAAACGATTAGACTACCTCAATTTATCTTTGGCCTCATAATCCAATTAAATTTTGAGCAGATAACAAAATTTTATGAATGTTTCATCTACATTACTATTCTCTGTACATTCGTGCAATTCTTTTTAAGAATTTCATCTTGACAATTTATTAATTGCAATATATAATAATTAATGGAGAATTTCAGTTCAATTAACTGGCACAAATGTTTATATAAAATGATCAATGGATGTAACTCAATGATTTTAATTTAAGCTTGAGACTTTTTAAAAGCTTTCACCTGTTGTTCAATTTATATTTTACATTGAACATTCATTTAAAATCGTTATACTTTTTCCCTGCTGCATTGTTTTTCAATAATTTAATTGAATAAACATCACAGAATTTCCAAATATCATTCATCAAATTTCATTTTTTATATTTCTAACCACAGAGTCGATTAACATAATGTGGAATGCCTTTATCGAAAATGTCAGCATTTAAATTGCTTTTATCACAGTAATGCAGAAAGGTCCAAAAATAAAAATGACTAGGATAATTTATGCTCACGAGTTCTACTCGTACGATTCATTTCCGAAACATAATTTTGGTATAGTTTAGAAAAACATTATCTTTGATTTAAGTTTGGTCATCCACATTATGTTTAAGCCTTAGGTCAAAATTTCTTTAATTTTTTTTTTAATTTTTTTCTTACGAGTTTTTACACTTTGTAAATCCAAAAAATTTTTGACACAAATATTCACTCCATCGTCAATGAGGACTTTTACGGAATACTTATTATCTATAATCGTATAATTTTATGGTATACTTCGTGATCAATGGATATGTCTACAGTCATTCTCTTTTTTTTTTTTTTTGCTTCAACTGACACATTCTTTTTCTTTTTTTTTTACCCTCAGTACTCTGGGATCTAATATAAATGTTCTTCCTTATTAATTTGTACTTGCTCATTAGTGATAATGGCGTATTCTTTGATAAAACAACAATTTATTTTATTATTTTTTTTTTTTTTACGTATGACTTGTGAGTCTGAAACCTGAATATGTTACGCGACTATAAACAACTTTTCGAATTTTTATTTTCTCTTGTACCATACAGCACGACATCAGTACATGATCCATGTCAGTAACAAAAAATATGCGAATGAGAATTGACGAATATATACTGTAAGAGTAAAATTGTGAATATTATTATACATTTTTAGTGAATCTATTGCCATAAAAGGAATATTTATATGATTGACTAATATTCAAATAAAATATCCGCAAAACGTCCTGATGTCGCACTTAATCTGTATATCATATCGATATACAGATATTAACGCCATTAATATTGTACGAATATATATGTACACAGTTAAAAATATTACTTTTAAAGAGTTAAAAATATAGTCTGTAATTTCTGTGCGCGATGGAACTATATAAGTTCTAATTCATAAATTTTACACGTGTTTATCTATCTTTATATGTCACTGCTATCGTTCTTTTTATCATTGTTTAAGATTTTATGAAATTTGAGCACATTAGATTTCAATTAAATTTCACTTAGGCCTAAGACATTAATTGTCTATCCAAAATTTTTAACTTTTGTTTGTTTTTATCTTAACGAGTAATGAATATATTTATTTATTTCTTCATCATATAAAGTGGGTCTCATTTTTAATTAACCCAACAATGTACTCCTATGGACACCGATATTGTGATATATTTGCGACCAAGATACACGATCTCTTTGTATTACTTTATTATTCCACTAGTCTCTATCTCTCGTAATTGCGGATGGAGATATTCATTCGCCCATGCCACACTATCTCCCTGCGTTACTACGTGTTATACAAGATTTCAAATTGTAAACATTTTAATTTTACCGTGCTATCTAATTTTAGCTAACAGCAAAAGTCAGTCATACTTAATCGGACCAATCTTTCCTTTTTATTTATTTGTTTATTTATTTTTTTTCTGCGACTATCGTGCGACAATTTATTCATACACATAAATGAATATTTTTTTAATTTTTCTGACTGTCGCTCGATCGGTGATTAGTATACATTCATTTTCTTTACTCATACAATAACAAAAAGAAAAAAAAAAAAGAACAAAAAACTTAATTGATTTCATCTAAATGGACGATACTGGAATGTATCTGATCAATCGATAAATGATTTGGTTAAGCTTACTACGTAAAATTTGTTTCAATTTTCTCAGTCGATTCTTCCATATTCTTTGGATTAAACGCAGTCTTGACGAATAAACAATTGAAAAAAAAAAACATTATCAATTCCAATTAAAACAAAAAAGCGACGTGATGACACAGAAGCTTATTTTTTTTTCCTCCATATAAATTTCCCATAAATTTTTCACGTAGATATATTGACCATTATTTTTTTTTTGCGACACGACAATCGCAAAGACCGAGATAAATATGATTCTCATCTGATTGTCCAATGACGATGAATAACTGGAAAACGAGTCAGAGATCATAATATTAAATTTCAATTAGATCTCGATTGATCGTAATAATTGTTTAACTATATGTCTGTGTCTCATTGCATTCTCCCCATTGTTGATTATAATAAAAATAATGACGATTATGAAAATACGAATGATTATTGTGATTGATATCATCATTGTAATGGCGACAATCCGGGCCTGGGGAGCGAGAATGAACAGACCACCATTTTCATTGGGGCAGTTGGTGCATTGGTGAATGTTGCGCAAAGACACTCTTCATCGCTGACGTCTTTAGCAGCCTCTTTAACATTCCGCTTGAACCACGATGCTGAAGACTTTTGTGCGTTGTCAGTGAATTCTTTGTACGATAACGACGATTACAAAATTCGCACAAGTATAAAGTATCTGATTGTTCGTGCTTATCCTGGAAGTGACGTTTTAATGAATAATAACAGGAGAAGGTACGGCGGCAATAGGGGCATTCCTGTGGCTCATTGATACCCCCAGCAGTTGGTGGTGGCATCTGGTAAATTGTAGGAAGAAGCGCCGTCGTTGGATGCGTCCCATTGCCCGTACCTGCAATAATATTACAATTTAAATTGTAGCATTAATGTCATTTTTTATCAATTAAATGTTTGAGAACACGTACATAATAAATGTATATTTAAATATACATGATATGCTTAGTACGTTAATTTAATTAACAGACGTTTGAATCACCGCATTCCCAATTTTTATTATTAATTTGGGACAAAATGAAAAAGACGTATTGTGTAAGATAATAAAAATTATTTATATTAATTCTTATTTAAAATCGTGCTTCAACCACATATAATCATGCTAAGGGACAAACGTTTATGGATGAATAAAACGGAAATTTTTTTTTTATGAATATTTAATTGCAATAGTATGTATATATATAAAATAAATAGATAATGCTGAAATGTGAAACGAACTAATAGAATTTTCATGCGATATTATCAATTTTCATGCATATAGGGAGTATAACAATATTTCAATAAATTCCATAGAATATTTATGAAAAAATATCAGAGAAAGGTCATTGAAACAAGCACACTGTCTTTCATTATTTTTCTTTTTGTTTTTGTATTTATATATGTATGGTATAATTCAATTGATCATGCAACATATTATCAAACGATTTTTAAACAAAAAGCACCTCTGACGTTTAGCATGCATATAGCGAAACATTAAAAGCATTTATGACAAACGAAACGAGAAGCTGATATAAATGTCGATATAAAAAATGTGTGTAGATAAATAAAAAATTGTAAAAATTAATTGTAATTATAAGCAGGATAATTGTAGGATAAATTTTATAATTAATTATTTTGTTAATAATTTATTCATATTTTCGATTTTTTTATTTAAAAAAAAAATTTTTTTTTTTTGTTTAGTTTCTGTTGAATTCTTTAGGTTAGTAATTTGGGAGCCTGAAGCTGAATAGTAGAATCCATTTTATGATAAAGAGATGATGAAACCCTGCCATTATCCTACTGTCGTTTATATTCACGTATGATTTAGAGCAATTTAATATTCTCCGCCGCATTAATATTATATAAATTTCTAAATTTCGCACCATTAATATCAACTCGACGCTCCGATAGCCCAAAATTAATCATTAACTATTTTTCGTGATTCATTCACGATTATTATTTGTTTATTATTTTAGTTTCCCATATCAATCTTCAATACATAGAAGACTTTGATATATTAAATAACCCATTCATGCATAGACAAGTATGATGGGAATATAGTGAATTTAATTGAAGTAAAGACAACAATGTTGTAACTTTATTCATTAGGAAATTGTGAGGCTAATAATGAAAGTTTTGTTGACAAGGAAGTAAGGTCAAGAGATTATATAGGAAAGGAATATTGAATAAACAATTAAAATATACATATGCCCGAGCGGTTAGTCGTTCATGCAATTTCCTGCAAAAAAAAATAATAAAATAAATAAAATGAAATAAATAAAAAAAATTAATGAAAGTAAAGTAGAATAATAACAATAATACAAATAATAACAATAATAATAATAATATAGTGTAAAGAATTGAAAATAATAAAAAGGAAAGAAAAAAAAAAATTATCGAAGACCGATAAAAATATTTTTTGATTTTCAATTTTTTTTTATTATTTTTTTTTTTTTTTTTCGTTGTGCATGGCCCTACCTTATCTAAACCTTCAAAAGAACTTAATGTCAATGTCGCCAGGTCTGCTCTTATGATAGGTATAGATATGAGTCATCAGGGAATTTCGCGAGCAGTAGACTCGCTCGCAGATGACGCATCGGTACTCCTCCTGTCGTTCAGCGTGCTTGTCGGCCACGTGGCGTTTGAGCGATGCTTTACTGCAAAGCACTTTGCCGCACAGTTGGCAGGTGAAGAGCTTCTTCGCCGACGGTGTATTCAGCGAGTTCAAGGTCAGCCCTGGCATGGAGGCGAGCACTGAAACACAACAATGCACCTCATGCAGCACCCCACACTTACCTACACCAAGTCTAATATTTCTTTTCACTTCTATTGACGCTTTCAAGCTCCTTTATTGCTTTATTTAATTAATTATTATTATTCATTGGTATTGTTTATTTTCTATTCTCCCCTCCTCTACCTAACGCAACGTCTAGTCTATTTTTTCATTTCAGTTCAATTACATTTATAATAATAATATTGAATGAAAGAAAAATATAATAAATAAATGTTGATTATAAAATGATAAAAATATTAACAAAAATATAAATGACAAATTGACCAAATGTGAATTCAATTGACGGTTAGTCTGGAATGGTATAAAGAATGCGTATAAGGAAACGTGAAAATGGAAAAAATGAGAAAAAAAAAAAAAGAACGTAACTGAATAAAATGTCTCATCGCGTCTCGTGAGTGTTGCGACGAATTAAATGTCATTAATTTAAAGCGACTCATTTATTCAGAAAAGTTATTGTTTGACGAACGGCGTTGCGAGTGGCGGCAACGAGGGTATGTATGTTGTCAAGCTAAAGAAAACTTTTCATCATCTACTGCAGATCTCACTCTTACAATATAATATCATTTCACGATTCACCTCTAGACGATTCACATAAGAGAAAATAAAGGAATGGGGGGTTGGTGGTGGTGGTGGTGGTGATGATGATGGTAGCGAAGATACGAAGGTGAAAGACAACCCTCCCTGGCAACCATTCATTTTCATTGAAAATTGCTCTTTATCCAATTTCTCAAGTTGCGTCTCATTAAACTTCAGGCAAAAGAAAAATGCAACGGTAGTAAGGAATCACTGGGTGGAGGTTTTTATATACATATATATTTATGCATGAATTAAAATATGTCGGTGTAGAGGAACGTCTAGCTAGGTTGGTATTGTGAAGACTTTAAAACAAAAAATGCTCCATACAAATACCATCCTATGGCAAAATGTTATTGCGCTAAAATAATAATCTATATGTGTTTACAGAAAATGTATGATGTAATATAAATAAAAAAAAAAATAAATAAATAAACAAACCGGAGGATGCAAAATGACGATGATATAACGCTTTTATCTCGTTAGAGAACGCTCCGATCTTGAGAAAGGGGTTAACAAAAGACCAAGGAAACATTGAGCATTCTGGGAGACATTTAAAGCATGCAATTCGCGTGTTATATTATCGCATAACGTTTTATCGCTGTGTTTAATATTGTCTCACAGATCTGGTATTATTTCAATATGTTTTTGTTGAGTTTTCTGTATTGTTTATATGCATATGTATATGTGTATTTGTGTGTGTAAATGTAAATGTCCCAGTATATTCATTATATTTTCAATTTTATTTTATACTCCACGTACTTTGGGATTCTGCGTTGAATTAATTGAAAAAGTAAATGGTGGAGGAGGAGAGACGCGAATTTTCGCATAGTTCAATGCTTGTTTTCAATCTCATTACGAGAATACATATTCAAAAAATAAAGCAAAAAAAATATATGAAATAATTTCACGTTGATATCATCATTAATAAAAAGAAAAAAAAAATTATATCTCATAATGAGAATTGAATTAATATTATTACACTGCGATGACCATCTTTTATTTAATTCTTATAAAACAAATAAAGAAATTAAAAAAAAAAAACATTTTTATACCGTTAGAATTTCATAACTGATATTATAGTATGTCAAATAATAAATCCTACCTAAAATTCAAACAATCAAGCTAACTTACCTTACAATTGAAACATCTCACATGACCTCATTAAATAATTCATAATATTATACATATATAAACGATATTTCAATGCATAAAATAACATTTTACAATCACCATTCGGCCATGAAAAATGTTAATAATCATAGAGAAAAATTCATTTTCATAATATACGGAAATAAAATAAAAACAATTAAATTATTAAATCAAACAGTACATTTTGCATTATACAAAAAAGAATATATTAAAATGCATTTGACATAGCTTAAAAAAAATTAATAATAATAATAATAATAATAATAATAATAGCTCATCAATAATAAATATATTTTATAACCAGAACACCTTGGCAGATAACAAATAATAAGTAAGCAATATAAACATAACTGTTTCTTTTTTGTATGTGTCTATGTTGTGTGCTTGTGTTGAGTTTTTGTTTTCTTTTTCTTCTTATTAAATTTCTTTTTTTTTTTTTATTATTCATCTATTCGCTACATATAATTTCTGTATGTAAATTAATAAAAATTCTTCATTCATTTCCGATTGTTGAAATATTAATTAATTTATTTTTCGTATTCTAATAATGTTCCGATGAATAATAATATTTTTATTCGTGTATGTTAAAAATTTCTTCGTTTTATTTTTCCTCTTATTTAATTTAAAAAATTTTCATATTGTTTATCGCACAAGTACTATGATCCGTTTGCTCTTCAATTGATACATAATTTCATGAAATCATGTACATAAACATCATCAGTAATAATAAGTAAGTAAAATCTATTAATGTGGATATATAATGATTAAGCTATTGTTCGGGTTATCCCTTGTATTTTTTTGTTGTCTGCATATATAAATATATATACCTATTATTTAAATTAATAATTCATTATTTGTTTAAGTGAAAAAAGCGATGTATATGTGCGCGTATGCGATATTGTATTTGTTTGTATGTGTATCTGTATTTGCATGACCTTCAATCCATCTGTAATGTGTGCATTACTACAATTATTGTTGGAAACGAGGAGCGAAACAAAGACAATTACGTCGAATTGTTAATTCACGTAACTAATTAATAATGATTAACAATAACACGATTGTGATTCGAATTGATTGAGAAGCGGATCAAATATTGTGGTTGTCAAGTTTCTCGTAGACCTTATTATTTTTTTTTTATTTTATTATTATTTTTTACTTATTGTGCAGCATTATATGCATTCATTCTTTATTTTTTTTTATTTCTTAGTCGACGCTTTATTCATTTTTTTCTTCATTTATTTTTCTTTTTGCCCTTTTTATACTTAATCATTAGGTACTTTTAATTGGGAGTTTGGTAACATCAGTCAAATATAAACAAAAAAAATCAGTCCAATAAAATTGACTAATTAAAAAATAATGCGAATTAGTCCAATTCAGTCAAAACGTGTCACGTTTATATTTCTCGCGCCAATTTATAAATTGACAACGAATAAATAGAAATTATTCGTGACCCTTATCCCGGATTCAGTCTTTTTTTTCATTTCATTATTTTTTTTTCTTTTTTTTTTCTTTTTTTTTCAATAACAACACTATTTTTTTTTTAATTTACCGCACCAAATGCAGTCAATTTTCGTAATCTCTGGCGCGAGATAACTTCTTTTTATTGGTCAACGACGAAACGCAAACCGGTATAAATTTCGCACAATATAAAATGAGAAACAAAAAACAAAAAGTTTTATATAACTTCTATGAATAAATATATATACCAATATGCAATTAAATATTTCATTCAATTTATATTAATTTCAATAATAATTTATTATTTTTATAAGATGTCACTCCACATTGGAATGACAATATATCCGCGTATTTGGCCATTTTTTTTTTACAGTAGTCACAAGTTAATTTCTTGAATAAACTACCTTTTAAATATTAATCAATATCAGTTCTTTCTGCCTTGACTACTATAAAAACTGTTATTTATTATCCTCATAATTTAAAGCTTCGTTCTTCATTTCCACTCCGAGTGTTCTCCCACATATTTTAATAATCTGGTTTTTTTATCCAACCATACTTTTTATATTTTTATTTCATTTCTTTCCATTTGATCCTCCATGACGAGCACATACCTTAAAAAATTCTAATAACCATATGTGCACATGTAAATTGCACGCGACATTGAAAAAAAATTTTTCGGAAACGGCTATAAATAAAAAAAAAGCCTTTCCTTCTTTTAAATATGTGCTCGTCGCAGTCATGAATTCAAGATACCCTAAACTAATCTATCATAGCCTATCTATAAATAAACGTGTTCACTCGTGTGGGTGTGTGTTTTGTTTTTTGTGTATTCGGATATAAACCCAAGCGCAAAGTATCATTGCTTCATATATAATTTTGAACTGTCACATGAATTTTGCTACACAATTTTCCATGATTAAAATATAAACCTATTGCTTCCATTCAATAATTTACGGAAATTTTTTATTCTAATCTTTTCAATACTTCCAGCTAGCAATTTAATTATTTGTATAGTTGTGCGATAATAATATTAAACTATCATTGCTGGAATAGTATTATACTTGTATAGAAACTTTGTCACAATGAATGTTTTGCTTGAGTCGTAATTAATTAGATCCCGAAACCGGCAATGAAATTTAAACGCATAAATGCAATACATTATACGCTGAATAATGATCATATTAATTCTAATAATAATAATAATAAAAATAATAATAGTAATAAGATAAGGTACTCCATGTAAAAAACCGGGATGTGTGAAACTAAATTAAGGCGCTTTTATAAAACTTCATTTAAAGCATATTTTTGTATTATTTTTTTTTCTTCTTTCTTATATGGAATGAATATATTAAAATAAAATATTTATTATTTAATGCCGTCTACAATGTCTTTCATTAATGACGCATCAATGAATGAACTGTAAATGAAAATTTTTTTATATTCAATTCTCACGTTATTTTACACCAAATTACAGTCAGATATCTGCTTTTAATTTGAAATATTGTATACTTAACAATTCATTGATTTTTTTTTTTTTCCATACATCGATGAATTTCCCTTGTTTTATACTTTGAATTTCAAACAATTTAATATTTCATGTTTATTGCAGATTGTTAATTATTTTTCCTGCTACTCCATTTAATTTTCATCACGTAGTGCTAAGAAAGATATTAATTTCTGTATTCACTCAATCGTCTAATATGTAAATGTCTTTTTTATTTCGGCGATTTGTTGGACAAATTTAGTGTCTTTGACACCTTGGAAGTGTTTTTTGTTTACTCATGTCAACAAATCCTAACTAACAAATATTGTAGTGTAATTTCACATCATATGATCATTACACTATTAATTATTCACGCGATAATTGTATAGGTTTCGTCAACCCACCTATTAATTTGACCACACAATAGAGAATAATTCATCTCAAAATACGTTTACAGTTAATATAATCTGCATTTCGTTTAATATAAATGATTGATAATTAATAAATTGTGATTTTCTCTATTAGCATTTGTGGAAGGACTGTCGAGAAAATCTTGTTGCTTTTATCTATGTATTATCATAAAATAATTGCAATTGTTGTAAAATTCAGTGTCTTCATCAACAAAGTCTTAAGACTTATAAAATCAATAGAAGAAAATACGATAAAAAAATAATATTAATAATGGGGAATACAAGTGTGGACGTACATAAGATATTATCTGATTACGTGATCAATTACATATCGAACCATTATTTATAATATCGCCACGTTAATGAGACGCGCATTTTACCACATTCACACACTCTATTTTTGTCTACGATGATAAATGCTCTTGTGATTATTCAAACTATTGAGCGTTCGAAACACTTTATTACACATAACGCATAGTGCACTATTGAGTGGCTGAAAGTGTTGTTGCTCTTTGTGTCTTTTTAATGTTAATTTTGTTGACAACGTTTTTCCGCAGACGTCACAAGTATAACATATTCCAGGTGGTAATAAACTATTATTTAACGGATGGGACAAACGCATCGCAAGAATCGCTGATGGTAAACCTTTCGTAATTAACAACCGTTTTTAAAGCAAAATTAATCATTTAGAAATCATAACGATTATAAATATAGCAGAGAAAAAAAGAAAAAAAAAAACATTTAATTCGTAATAAAATAAATACAAAAAATAGATATTGAATAAATAAAAATATTAAATCGAACCGAATTAATTACACATGAAAAATAATAAAATACCGTATGAATTTATTTATTATTATTTTTTTTTAATAAATAAAAATTATTTCATATGTTTCGTACGGAATTTCATGATAACGAAAAATAATATAATAAAAAATTGCAAGCAAACAAAAGTGTATAGTATAAAACGATAAATAAAAAAAAAACATTAATAAAAACCAAGCACCGTTACATTGATCCCAATTTAAAAAAAATAATCCGTTACGAACCAATTGACGTAGAGGAGTCGGACACACAGAGAGAGCCACGTGTGGATGGAACCCCAGCGCAAATCCGTTCGTGAAGGTAGTAGTAGGTACACACAGAACAATGACGAACCAGAGCACGCATAGCCGAGCGAGCGGGACCGGGAACAAACAAGAACAAAGATACGACTGCCATTAATATTGTGGTCACATTAGTAACGATGTCGAGTATTTCTATATAGATAGGGAAACGTTCGTATACATGACCGGATGGAAAATAAAGGCGTGGGGCGAGGAGCAAGAACAAGGCAAATAGAAAAAGAGAATGAGAGAATTTTTTGGAGATTTTCGGGAGATTTTTTTTTATACTAAATTCGCATTCGTTCTCATTATAAAAAAAAAATAAAAATAAATGGATAAATAATATGAAAAATAATATTACTTTTCTCTTTCCCATTCACTTAATTTTAATACATCCCATTCATTGATATTTTTTTCTTGTTCTCTATTTTATTTTATAATACGCGAAATCAGCTTTGCTGATTGTCAAATTAACGCGTTAGATAATCCAATGTTCAGAGAACAACGCTCGGGGGCTCTGGTTTGTCATTGATCATGATAATGTTACTCGCGTGTCAGCAATAATTCATCACTTTTTCGAACGTTATACATTAACGAAATAAATGTACATATAAATAATTTGGGTTTGTGTGCATGGTCCATTATTAAAAATATCCGATATCCGATATATATTTTAAGAAATGACACTAATGCCGTCATATACTACAATAATTTAATTTAATTATTTAATTAAATAACTTTATGCGTACCAAAAAAAAAAAAAATAATTTATTTAATGAGATTCATTTATTACTTTTACGATTTGATATTAATATATTTTGTTTTATTCTTCATTTTATATTCAAGTATAATTTTTTATAAACCGAACATTGTCAAATAGTAACATGTAAACAACTACACTATGGATATATAATAATAGTAGATCACAAAACCCAGAATACAACAGAAAGTTTCAGCAATGATGGAGAGAAACTTCCCTATGGTTGGCAGTAGTGGCAAACTTGTAGACAGAAAGCAGATTCGAATGAATAATTAAGTTTCTTCCAACATACCATTCTCAATGCTCCCCTCGGGCGTGGATGAGTCTAATGAGGAAAATTATATTTCGAGACTTTGTCGCACATCTGTTGGTGTAGTGTGTGATAACTTGATAATAAATGTATATATGTTTCAGCATAAATACATGTACATTTAAACTGAGTTGGAGATATATGAAATAAGTCTTTTGCGAGATATCATTTGTCGATTTCATCTAAATTTATTTTCATTATTTTATTTCTTTTTTTTTATCTTCCAATTTTATCATAAGTACAACATACGGAATATATATAGATTTGAATTTTTATATATATATTTATCTATGTATATTCATCTATACACTCTTAAATAATGCCAAAAAAGTTGCGCGAAACAGATAAAAATGACATTACCCTGAAACCCCAAAAAATTCAGAAAATTAACTGATACAAAATATATATTATGTCTTAAAATTCAGGTATACAAATATTCTATTTACACGGCGTACTTATAACTCATCTTTATGTATTTATATATATATTGTATGCCGAATAGTATGTACATTTTTTCGCGGAAATGCATTATTATTCGCAATATTGTACTTTTACAATACGTTGTATATTTTTGACTTTATATTAGGAATTTAATTAAATGATATATTAATTTTCAATGGAACCTTAAATCCCCACGAATTTAACGATAAATATTTACTAAATAAATTATCGATGGTAGAGATTGATATAAAAAATTCTAAATGAATGTATAGTAAATTAATAACGATATGGAGAAATTGGAAACCAGTAATTTTTAGTGCAAAATGTAAATTCTGTAATAATTACATAAACAAATATTCGAAATCTCAGAATAAGAATAAAATAAACATTTATGTAAAATTATGAAAATTTAAATCATATTATATAGCGTATAAGCCAGATGAAAAAATATAAAATAAGAAATTTAAAAAGTGGGGAAAAAAAGTAACCGATACTGCTAAAAAAAAAAAAAAACTAACTTATACACATCTGAATAAAAAAAAAATACAGCCAGTTTATTGACTGACAACTTAAATTCTAAAGTATGTGAATATTATTTATAATCAACATTTAAAATTTAAACGTTTAATTAATATACAACAAAATTTTTATACCAATATTACTACTAAATAAATTAAGTACCTAAGAAACTCCGTTATGGAATCAAAATAAACTTTATATAAAATAAAGTGATTTATTACTTTAATATTTATATTGATAAACTTTGAATGCATGCATTCGATAGTTATTAAGCCTCAGATTCAACGTAATGTGTCTATGATCACTGAAATATGAATGTAATAGAAAATATATTTGTTGAGCTACATGAAACAGCCAGTATACAACAATATAAACAATTTGTACCAGTGAAATTTTCTAAATAACACTATCTATTACATTATTTAGGTACATCAGGTATGTTACTACATAATCTGTGAACTATTGTATTTGTATTAACCTATTAGGATTCAATTTGGCACAGTCGATAGCTGATCTTAAAAAAAAAAAAAACATAACCGATCGAACACATCAAACAATTCTTTATAAATTATTACTATTATAACAAAAATATCTTCATTTAGAGCCTCGATTGTTGATAAAGAAATAAACTCCACTCTCATTTTATAATCTATAAGCTTGATGAAAAAATATTTCATAGATATTGCATTACTTTTACAACTTAATTAATTATTATGTTTAAAAAAAAAATAAGCTAGATGACGACCATAAATGCGTCATCTTGGTAACTCCGTGCAAGTCTATAAATAAACATTTTATCATCATTTTGTTCTGTTCCATACAAACAACCCGGGTTGCAACATTCCCGCGATATTTAATCAACAAATTAACCAATTGATTTATTTTTACATAAATCATCGTTACTGCTCTGTTGAGCTATGAAAAATCTCAGTCTAAGGCACAAATACAGTAATTTACCACTTCGTAATTCGTTCGAAATAAATAAATGAAAGTTAAAAAGTCCCTGATCGACTAAATAACCGAAAAATTATTCCATCTGCTGATGTTGATGTTGCGTCTGTTGAGAATAAGATTTTTCCTGCATTTCACGTTGTTGTACTTGCTGATGTTCATCATCCTTCCTTTGCTGATCAATTTTTCCATGTTGCCGATGATAGATACTCTTGTGATTCCTCAGACTGTTGAGACTAGAGTAAACCCGCTTGCAGATATTACAGATTGGTTCCTTGCTCGGCCGGGTATGAACATTCTGTATATGCCGCTTCAACCGCGTTAGAGAGGTTAGATTTTTGTTGCATGGCTCGCATCGAAACTCATCCGTCGCGCTGCTGCCAGCCAACAAACCTGGCGGCAGAACCAGACACAGGGTTACTTTTTTTTTTGTCGCTTTTTTTTATTTATTTTATTTGGTTCATTTATTTATTTATTTTTTTTTTTTCATTAGCTCACATCTTAAATGTGAGCACCGCGCTGAGGCACTTCTCCTCCTCGTCTCTATGCGTCACATTTTTTCTTATCATCATGATGATGATCATCATCATTATTATCATCAACATCTTCATTATTATCATCATCATTGTCATCAACATCATCATGATCATTATCACCATCATAATCTTCATCGTTATTATCATCATCAACAACATCATCATCATCATCATCATCATCACCCTTTAATATTACATCTGCGTCTTTGCCTCGCGCTACCACCAATAGAATATTGCTCGTGCCTCTCAATTATTTTATTTTACCACATCATCAACGCGACAAACCGCGTTTATACGTAATTTACAATATTAGGAATTACAATTTCCATTTGAGCTTCGTTCTTCAAATATTTTTATTTATTATATTTATTATATTCCACTTTGAAAAATATTGAGTGTATCACGATTAAATAATGTATAATTTCTTGACACAAAAATTAAAATAAATAAAAAACATTCAATCTTATTGTATTTATAATTTAATTGATAAATAAACTCACATGAATGTCAAGATTCTATCACGCGATTTTTCAAATGAAAATACTAATTATAATTTTTTATAATTTGAAAAAAAAAAATTATATAAATTCACGATTTGATATTTTCATGTGTATCATTATTTATTTTTTTCTTTTTAATTGAACTGTAATAAAATGTGGAAATTTCAAAAAAAAAATATATCGTTTGTTTCGTAACTAAAAAAAATGGCACGAGCATAATCGAAAAGTAAAGAGTTTGCACATGACATGCCTAATTAAAACGTTATTCCCAATTAATGAGCGTGAGTTTATCGGTTGTTTTATTGATTTAAAAAAATCATTATTATTTTATTCATACAAATAAATATGTTTTAGCATAAAGTAAAAGTAAAAAAGCAATCAAAGAATTTCAGCGATCAATTGAGGCCTATGATGTTAGTGTTCAAAACACCAGATGTAAACTTGTATACATATACTTATTTCTGATTGGATTATTGATGAAATATATATGTATATATAAATAAATGCAAATTATTTACAGCGTGATAGTAAAGTACACTTAATAAAGTATGTAGATATGTAGATATAATATATACAGGTGTGATTTGTTTTAAGTGAAATGATGCGATGTGGTGGTATTTATATATTTAAAATATATATTAGCAGTTTGATTTGATACGTATATAAATACATATACATTATCGATAATCGTAATGTGACAATAAATATTTTTTTTTAATGCATAGCCACCCATTAAATTAATTTATAATTCGGCCCGCCCATAAATATAATTCCAATTCCTCAATAGCTCTAAAAGTAATCACAAAAAAAAAATTTTTTTTTTTTCAATGTTTGGTAAGAAATAATTTCCCCGAATAATAAAAAAAAATGTACACATCAAGCGTAGTACATAAATATTTGTACGTATATTTAAATATGTGAAAGTACATATTATGTGAGGATGTATTAATTTTTATACAATAAAATGAAACGAATAAGATACAATATAAGTATTACATTATGATAATATAATGAACTACATATACTATAACTTAATAATGCAAATAAACGCGTTGGATAAATTGAATCTGAAAATAATTATCAGTATCGGAATAATATTGAACTCTTTATTTGTTTTATTTGTAACTTAATTTATTTATTTTCTTTTTATTTTAAACACCTATCACTCATTTGTATATGTAAAAGTTAATAAATTGAATTGTCTTTTCCGCGTCACACAATCAGTCCATGTCTTCGTCATCACACGCCGCCTCCTGTTCCTTTCGCTCCTTACGAGCATGGTACTGACTCTTGTGGCTGACAAGACTGTTCCTTGACTTGTAGCTCCTGCCGCACTGATCGCAGGCAAGCGATTGTGGCACGTAGAAATGAGTGTCCGCGAGATGACGTTGAAGTGACCAAGCTCTAGTAAAGCTTTTCCTGCATAATTTGCAATATTTATCGCTTCCATGACGCATTTTTAATGTTTGATTATTCTTTTTTTGATTAAGATTACGCAATTTTCGTAATGTTATTGAATTTTCATTATTCGCTGACGCCTCATCATTATCGCCATTATCATCATCAATGTCAAATTCACGATTTGTATCGCATTGAAAATATTCGGTGACAATAGTACCCTTGTCAGACGAATAATTTGTTTCATTCTCTATTAAGCATGTATCCAGGTCACTGATATTTTCGATTTTCGGTGATATCGGTTCAGTTTTAAATTCACTATGCTGGCTAATATCATCAAGCAGTTCATTAATTGGTAAATCAGTTGATGGCACGCGTAGACAAGCTGACGTTGAACTTCCTATCGCATCGTTGTATTCCGGTTGACATTCGTAAGTTTCCGTGGCCGACTGCCACCCCCCATCCTCCCCGTCAACCTCCCGGTCTGCAACCAAAGAGGAGGGGGGGCTGAGTCCATTCTCGCAAATTTTTGTATTCAGTGCAATTCAAGAAAACGAGTGCAAATAATCAGTATACAAACATACACACGTTTATGACGAATAAGAAATTAAGACGCATAAAGGATTAATACTGATTTGCAAATAGGTAAACAGAAAAATAATAAATGAAAAATAGAAAAAAAAAAGAAAGAAAGAAAGAACTACTAGAGTATGCATTTTCAAATTTGATATTATAATAAAACAAATAAAAATATATTTTGTTCAATTCCGATATTGTAATGCAAAAACAAAATTACATCATTATTCATACGAATTATTAATAAATAAAAAACAATGCGAGGGAACATGACGAATATGAAGATAAAGTTCAGACAATGTATTATAGAAAATTTTAGAATATCATAGAAGGAAGACAAATCTACTACATTCAACAGAAAAACATATTGTATATACCTATAAATTAATCAACTCATAAAAGGTTGTATAACGTCAATATACCGTTGTCAATACAACAGAGAAACCCAATCTATGCTGACGGTGGTTCTTTGCGAAATTTTACCCGGCTGGTTACCCTGGCAACGACATCCCCCTGATAAACCTCCACCTCTACCTACGATTGGGGAGACCAGGAGCAAACTAAAGGAGGCAAAAGAGAAGTTCGTGAGACAGGAAGGGGCGCGCACACACCGTGGTTAGGGCTAGTAGGTGATAAAGATATATACCGACGATGTGTATTATTCTTAATAATAATTCCGGTATATATAGTCTCGTGATATGACTGATGTTCTATAAGCGAGCACACTTTGCCGCACCGCGATCAATAATCCAACATTTTAAAAAGAGCAACAAATATTCGCAGCCTATTTTATTATAGCTCTACATCTCAATTTTATTTAAATTAAAAATTTACTAATATTTTCATAGCAATTCATTGATAGTAATTATGAAAATCCTGCAATTGATAAATTCACTGCACCAGTTTACTTATTTACCAACTGACAATAGTTTTTGTCTTGCAGACGTCTATGTCTATCTATTTTCCCCAATGTGTATAATATTAATATATTTAACTAAAATATTTTAATCAAATATAGAATAATTATATCAAAACTAATTCATTGAAATATAAATAGGAATTTTTGATAAATAAAAAAAAAGTATAAATAATTTTACTCGCGCATTGTGTAACAAAATTAAGCTGACTAATAAATATATACTGAAGAACATAAAACCAAAACTCTATTGACAACAATTTAAATTAAACCACTAATCGTGTTCTCAGAAAATTTTAATCTAACACTATTACATATCCTCACGCTCCTAATTCTCAATCTACCCACAATCATTATCATGCATATGTTTTTTTTATATTTAAGGTCAAATGAAGTTTATCATCAACAATAGGACAAACAAAAACAAGCTAGGCATCTGCATCATCAATAAATAAATGTATAGCAATATATACCTACACAAGATATTGAAGATAAAAATTTTAATTGACTTTATCAATGATATATATCTAAATATATTAAATTGGCCTTGATAAAATTCGCCGCGTGCGTGTGTCTGTCGTGACAAAGTTAATCTACTGCATAAGGCCTATTCAATAATGACGTTTCATCAGCGCCGAATGTCGAGGTGTGGCAACCGAGTCGTTCAAAAAAAAAAATAATAAAAAAAAAACACATACACCAGTCACGAAAGTGAGAATGATGTATTTCATGACCTCCAAGAATCGACAAAGTTCGAAGAAATGGTGTGATGTTAGGAGGGAGAAAAGAAACGCACACGTCGTCTATACATATAATTGTTGCAACATCTATTACCATAAACGTATGCATTATAACTTGTCGCAAGTATGTCGCTATGTGGCTGCGTGCCACGCTAAAACCTCTCTACATAATAATGCAAAAGCACCATCGCCCCAACCGAAGTGTCGCGAATTTGCTACGATAATATTCCGCCAGATGTCGACAGCTATTCCACTGATATGCAATTTAAAAATATCCAAATATTCCTCTCAAATTATTTTATGTTGACAATAATATATATTGATGCAAATAACGAATGGTGAATGTTATACTATGTCGTAATAAGAGATATACACATAATGTATGACCTCCATATGTGGAAATCATGTGATGTTAATTGTGTGAGAAACCAAATTTCTGTTCTCCGAGGTCAGGAAGGATTAGCCTACGTGACAAGCTTGCCTTTCCAATTAATGCACTCATTAATGTATTGTATATAATAATATGTTTGTCGAAAAAATTAAAATTAATGAAAATGCATTAGACTGTTCAATATCAATGTGATTCCACTGTGGAATTTGCGAATATATATTGAGCAGAAAAATTTTGTAATGACGCAATCACAATCCATATTCAAACAACGACCTTGGTATATATATTTTTGATTATTTTGCGCATGTCTTTGCGCAATATCAGTCATCATGCTTATATTAAATCTCATAAAAAAAATTACACATAGAAGACTGAAATCTAAATGAAAAAAAAAAAATTGTCCCGGTTACATGAACAATATTTAATCTTTATATATTACGAGACATTGCTCAAATACTATTCACTGAATCGCGAATTTTATCATGAATATTTGCCAAGCGTCACAACAAGTAAATGTAGTGTTGTTCCTCCTACAATTAAATACACTGCAAAGCTTGCGACTTGCTATGAAGAGCCACGCGCTATTTTTACGCTGCTGTTTCGAACTTTTTTACAACAGGTTACCGTCAATGTGTGGCAGTCGGAAAAAAATGAAGAGAGAAAAGTAAAGAGAAACGTATGAAGAAGAAAAAGAAGAGGAATGAGGGGAGAGAGTGTACTCTCTGCATGAAAAAAATTGCCAAAGAGACTTTGTACGTATTTCGATAGTTAAAAAACATTTATGAAGAGAAAGAAAAACAGCACGACCTCAAAATATTTATTTATTTAAATTTAACTAGGTGACCAGTTAAATCAATATCCTTAAAACAATCCTAAATATTTCTCAACACAATCTAAAAACAAATATATTTATGTATATGTGTTGATTTGATATAAATATATTTTTTCAAATGAAACACAATTGAGGTAACATCTAGAATGACGTATTGATTAAATATAATTATCAATTTTTTGTTTCCTGTGTCACAATAAAATGCATGAACGCTTTGAAATTTGAATCGTAGTGAAATGGAACAAAGAAAAATATTTATATTATTTTTTTCCAATTGCCACATTGATGGAACGAGCGTAATTTAATAAAACAATATTGCGTACGTATGAAAAATTAACAGTTTTCATTTTACTTTTATATTATTCATTCTGCTTTGTTCTTTTCTCTCTTTTTTTTTTCGCTCATCTTCTCTATTTCACATATTCGCATTCATAACGCGTGGAATGGATTCATCGATGCGTCATCCCGCAAAATGTAAACGGTTATCTAACAAAAATTTTCTACACACATTTTCAAAGCGACACATCGTCAGGGACATCGCCATATATGAAACCAGTCATTTATTAAAAATAATAAAAAATAAAAATACATCGAAAATAAATAATCAAAAGTAGTAGTTTCACCGTTGAACTATTTACAAATAAATAAAAGTGCTTTTTTTCTGTAACCCCAACAGTTTACAATAAATACTCTCTTTCTCTGGATCATTTCCCTACTTCTCACACAATAACACACAACGTTTCCGCTGACTTCTTTCCATCTCCAACCATCATCCATCAATATATATCTTTTATTATTATTTTTTTTTGCGTAACACCAGTATGCCCGCAACGAATGATAAAAAGTTGCCATCGAATTCACGAAAAAAAAAAAACGACAGAAGAATAAATATAGAAAAAAAAAATATATACATGTATATATTCCACACAACAAGAAATATTTATTTCTGTCAGATAACATTGAAGAGTGTATCGCGTTGAGCCATGCTCTATTTTTGCAAAGATTGCAGAGGTTTCAGAGGATTCTAAACGGCGGGGAGTCAGATAGATTAATTCTATATCGAGTAAAGATGTAGAACAAGCAAAACAACTGCATCACGTGAATTACAATAAAGATAATACATTGTAGCAGTATGAGAAAACGTTAATATCCTTTAATAAATTAATTCAATAAAAACAATTCAAAAAAAAAAATAGTATATTCACGATATTATTTTTTTTTTATACAGTATTTAAATGTTAGAGTTTATAAGGGATTTTATTATCATGACTGTAGCACGACGACCCTTGATTTTACATTTTCACATTTGAAACGATGCCAAATATACTGAACATAGTCACGCTAATAATTATCCATATATTTTAGCATTTATATTAAAACGACTCTCTCATTACAAGTGATATTTAAAAAATTATATTGACAATAAATATTTAAAGATACTGTAAAAAATATTATTGAGGATGAAAAGTTACATTTGAAATATTAAGTCGGCGCTATTGAATGTAAAAGCCGATTGGAGAATGTTGGATGGCAACAGCGACAATTTTATGTGCCTAATAATTCAACATTTAATGGATGAACGTAAGTGACGTATCAAGGCCATGATATTTTTATTTGCGGGCCAATGTTTAGTTGGCAACGTTTCGATGCAGATAGAGAGACCTTGAATTTCGCGGATAACATCTGCCGCCTTATCAACGCCCCCTGATAACTCTTTTCAGTACTAACCTAGCATAAACCAGACGTTCAAATATTAATCGACGGGCCAGACCGCACCTGAATTTGCTCAGTGTCTCGATTTACCATTTATTTTTCTTTTTTTTTTTTTCATTTTATTTCTTTCCAATTTTTACTTTTTTTTTTCTCGCTTTTTCTTCCTATAGAGAATCATGCAAATTTGCTTGAGATTACCTGATTAATTTAAATATATTTTCACTTCGTATGTTTTTTTATTTCGTTGCTGAAATTCACTATGAAATACCCAAATGTATATTTAATTGTGTGTGTAGTATCAATAATTTGATAACTGTATCACCTATGCCGTATCGATTGGCAATATTTAATGTCCTACATTTTTCTCACCGTATGCCCAAAAAAAATTTCAAGTCATATGGTAATATACACAATTTACTATCTCTATTGAGAAATAAGAGGATTATATAAGTTTAAACCTCATCATTATTGTCCTAATGTACTAATGCTAATTGTCGTAATATTGAGATTGAGTAATGTACAGTAAAAATAAACAATGAGCGAATATGAAAAAAAAAAAAATTACGCAAGTGGTACGTCAATAAATGACCCAAAAAAATTTTATATATACAAATGGTGTTCTGGTTAAGCTGGAAAAACGCGCCAAATTTGTGACTTTTTATATGATAAATAAAACTTAATAGAAAGATAAATAAATATAAAATATATACTATTATCAAGTGCAGCCATAAATATCTAACGATTGATGGTCATCGCGAAGTAATAAATTATTCTATAATTATTAGGTCTGGAATATTTGATATAAAATTAAAAAAAATTGATTAATTTAATATTACTACAACACGAATATATAAAAGTGACATATTGAGCAGTACAAACATGGCACTGAAAGCCACTTATATATTTAATGATGGGTGTGCAACTGACGCTCCGTCAATTTAATGCAATTTACGGTGAAACGAATAATTAAAAGCAGCGAATCGACGCTAGATATATTATTTAATGACGAGATGATCAATGATTAAATTGATGGAATATCATCAACTCAATAGTATCATTGTTGTAATATCAACCGTCACTATTTTCGTGTATAAAGCGCATTTGAATTATTTAAATATGGCAACATGCCATTATTATGTTGCTCATATAAGCTCATAATGGTCTTCAAAATTGTACAGTGATGCCAAACTCGCGGTTTATTCTTTTCACAATTAACGCCAATTGGTATGATAATGCGAACTTGGTGGATCAATGTCGATTAAAAAATTTGTATGACAATTGCGATAAAAATTTTGTTTTAACCGTACAATTTATAATTCAGTTGATTCGCAATTTAATATTACCGAGTGTTTATAAGAATATCAGAAATGGCCTTGATCGCATTAAATTTAAAAAATAATTTTTTTTATTTATTTTTATTTCTATCAATCGGACTAGCAGTTAAAAGATAATATTTATTGCTTTCTCAATTCGGACGCCGATATTCGAAATGATATTATTCGATTTCTCAAGTTTAACCGCGAATATATAAATTTAATACACAAAAAAAAAATATATATATATATGTGTGTTATATATAAAAATTTTGATGTAAAACGATGATTTTTTGTATAATAATGATTTCAAGAGCACCCAATTAATTAATGACTATACAGGTTTTTTTTTTTGCTTGTCATGTCACCACCAAGTTACATATAATTCGGGATTTGTCAATGAAATTTATGAAATGCAAAATGTAAGCGACTCGTGATGAATTTTGTATAGTATACAGAATGATGATTTTAATGATTTTGAAAACGCATGCCAATTAGAAGAAAATTTTAATCTTCCAAGCAGACAGTAGTGCTCTTTCACCGCAACCAATAAATAATCTTTATCTCTGTATTTTTTAATTTTAATTCGTAATTTTGTAAATTTTATGATTTGTTAGTTTTGAATATAACTGCACACGTCCGTAGTTGAACATTAAACAGTACAATTAACATTGACAGGGCGTGACTCTAATTTGCCAACTGCCATGCAATTGGTTCTCAATAAAAGAGCAAAAAAGTAAAATAGTTTAGCAAAAAAAGTGCCCTTGGAAAAAATCAAAAGAATGCCATGAATAATTGTTTCAATTTCATTATTTTTTCTTTTCCATTCTTTTCTTCTCTTTTCTTCCTTTTTCATTTCTTATTTTTTTTTTCTGTCAACTTGATACCTCGATGTGACACACGTAATAACGAGGAGGAAAAGTCTCTAAATTGTTCGCTACACCCTAAATATATTCTTGTGATTTTAATAGGGCGAATACAATATATATGTATGAATATATTTAATATGTATATAATTAAAATATTAATGGATAATGTAATTTGTTATCTTACCTTGTGAAGTCCCAGCTAAATCCGGCGTTTGTAGCCCATGGCCTCCTAACCCTGGAAATTTGACTATCGTTAAAATGTAACGACAATTGCTCATTTATAAAACGATAAGAACAACGGCCCATACGCAATTTCACAATTATAATTTCAAACAAACACAAAATAAACATAGTATAATGAACACAAAAAAATGTGCAGTGTCAGCGATTGCTCAATCAACATAAATGTCAAACACTCAAACTTAAATAAACGAACAATGTGTGTCAAATTAAAAGAAAAAAAAATGGAGAAATAAAAAAAAAATTAAAATCAATAAAATTGGTCTGTGCGCACAGGCTCGTTGTATAACCACTGAAAATTCATACCTGACAATGGATTATGATCAGTAGTTAATGCCGCCATGCTAAAATTAAAACTTCCTGGCGTTGACGTAAACAATTTACTTTCTGGTAAATAATTTGGTGTTGATGGATGGTCAGGTTCATGATCATGTTCATTACTACTTGCTGATGCCGGTGGTCTGTCCGATGCCGCTGCACCAGAGTCCGATGAATCCTCATTGTTGCCACCACCATTGCCACCGCCATTTCCACCAGTGAGTTCGAGCGGTTCACATTTAATATTTTGTTCTATACGACTATTTTCATCGTGTAATCCATTACCTTCAACCTTAGCTGATAAATGATTTTTTACCATTGAAAAATCTGTGGGTGTTGCGTCATTATTATTAAGTGGTGGCGATGGTACACGACATCTCTTTATATCATCATGTTCATCAGGTGTGCGCCTTTCATTTCTGCGTATTTGTGCACGACGCAACAATTGCTGTACCGTCGTGGGTGTTGGGGTTGCGGGTGTTGGTGGAGAACCACCTCTCGGAAAGCTCTCATCTGACAGTTTATCATGAGGTGGTACATGATTCGTGCGCGCTGCCAACGCACGTACCTGTGATAGCTAAATTTAAACAATACAAAAAAAAAACATAATCATTCTTTACTAATAAATTACATTCAATCATTGCGATTAAAAAAAAAAATGTATCTATACAGTCGATTTATAATAATAAAAACTGGTTAAAGTTTAGGTTAATAATGTTCATTATCATTTTGTTTGCTTGACCTATGACAATCTCCGGTGAATGTTGAGATTGGGCGTCAAGTGCCCCACTGCATCAAGATAACGAAAAAAAAAAAAATAAATAAATAATTTAACAAAAATATATCGTAGTTATATGCATGAAGATAACGTGCGGATTGTATCTAAATTTTCTTACATTTCAAAATACAATATAATAAACGATTGTAATATCATTTACATTAACTCAGCATATAAAATATTGGATAGAGTATATGTGTGATATTGATTAATTTATAATGCTACATTAAATAAACATACCTCATCGCGTTCATTAGTGTCCGTTTGTTGAGTAAGTCCCGACACCCTCAGTACTTCGGCAGTCTTTAGAAAACTACTGAGTGATCGTTGATGTACGTTGACTTCACCATGATAAATAAACTCAACTAATGCGTGCAAATCACTAAATGCCACGTCCTGAAGTACTATCACCGGATGTTTGCACGGTGTGCTCTGCAAAATGTAAATAGATATCCCGCCTTAAATATCATCACGTCTACATTATGATTATAAAAATAATTATTTTTATAATAAATTTTTTTTACAACTGTTGTTAGTATTAGTGCTAGGACTATTACTGATTGATAGAATTATTGATATTAATAATTCATTATGAACTTTTAGGATAATTAGAGTATGAATATTTTTTTAATGAATTTAGATTTTAATATTAACAATACGAACCTTGAGTAATTCACGAAAGTATGGACTGCAGGCAGAGAGGACAACACGATGTGCCTTGAGACTCTTGCCATCGCAGGCCAATGTTACATCAACAAAATCCTCATCGTCCCGTAGATTTTCAAATGCTGATGTTATACTGCTCTGATAATTGTTCCATCGCAGGCAAAAATGTTGTGTATCTACCATGTTTGTGTTGAATCACCTGGAACAAATAGAACAAATTGCAATGTATAATTTTGGATAGTTGTAAAAATTTATATTTTAAAATATAATTAAAGAAAAAATACCATAAATATACATATAATGATTTACGTTTGTTATAGTATTTTGAATTCGAGAAATTATTTGAACAAATATTCTTCTAATGATGGATAAAAAATAGGTCGTGATTGTGGCACGGTGCCAGAAAATACGATTAAATTGCCGGTTACTTATAGAACTGCAAGTACAAAATGTCTACTGATAACTACTATCTCTGCAAAACGATAAAAAAAAATCTGGAATCAAATTCACAGACCGCTGATTCTCGCCAATTTAGATTCCCTCGCCTACATTCATGACAAGTTGTTTTAGTGCTCAATTTTAGCAATGATAAAGTTTGTTATCAGTGATATTGCGCGGTTATTATCAAAAAGTCAGTCTAATTCTTTAATACGAAACAATGTATAGAATAAACTACGTCGTATTTTTTTCTTTATTAATTAGATGAGGATGTATATCCAAATTATGATAAGATTATGAACAAAATAAATATCCAATAATCGACATTCAATATCAATTAATAAATTAAAAATAAAATATAATGAATATTATAAATAAAAAATGATCTATTGTATGTTTAAAAAAAAAAAAGCTATTTTACATTACATCACTTCTAAATATACCATTAAAAAAGTCAATATCAGATGAAAACGAAGAAACAAAAATTGTCGTCACTCGATATTGATACTTTTTCCTCGAATCACAAAATACCCACAAAAACTGTTACGTCTGCTAATTTTTTAATTTATTATTCATTAATTTATTCAACTCGATATATACGATACCTTATACACTATTGCACTGACTAAAATAACTGCAAAGGCACTTTTTCCACTACACTGTAGTATTTCAAAATTGTCAATTAATTAAATAAAAAAAAAAACCCACCATCGTCAATTTAATAAATCCTATCACTCGACGACTTTGCGAATTAAATATTTTTTGTGATGATTGTCATTACCGCCAGTTCTATCGGCAAAAATGATAACGATATGAATAAAAAAAAAATTATTTTTTTTATCTGTATTACAAGTTTAAAATAAAAATGTGTCACAGTTGATTTTCGAAATAAAATTCCATTTAACTTACAGCCAAATGTACCACATGGACAATTTACTATACGCAAAAAAAAAAAAATTAATTCATTATATATTTATAATAACTTATACTTATTTCAAAGCTATATATACATATATAATACATATGTATACTTATTCGCGATTATTTGCGAGTACGTTTGTTTGTGTATATACATATATATACATATATATATATATATACACACGTAATCAACACGTTTCAGCGAATTCGCGCGCGTCAATGAATTTAAACTGACTGTAAATTCTCACATCGATCAAATTCAACTAAATATACGTGGCAAGTCGCATTTTAATTTAAAACCATCCATTATTAAATCACGCATAAAAACAACAGCCCAGTATTATTATTTATACTTATTGTTATTAATTGAATATGAAAAAACAAAAATAATTAGTAAGAAAAATAATATTATTACGCATCGACGTGGCGTGATATATTATATTGAAATAAAAATATAAATGTCTTTATAGTGTATCCTATTTGATTATTCTTTCACCCATACCTCATCCGTCACATCGGGCAAACTAACCCTCTAAACGTTACGACCAAAACGACGACGGACCGCCCCGCTTGTACGACTCGAGAATCCCTCTTCGGGTGTATAACCCGAAAATGCACGAAATGCCGCGAGTGAGCGCCACAAGATAGAAAATGACAACGCGCGCGCACGAATAAAAGAGGAATAAAAAAAAATACGAGATCGAGGATGTATACACTGGATGGAGTGTGTGTGTATGTGTGTGATATGTAGTGTTTGTGGTACGAATGGAAAAAAAAATGAATCAAATAGGCAGCTAACTGGCAGATAGAATGAACAGACAAATGAAAGAGATCAAATATCTGAGAGAAAAAGAAAATAATAATGAATAAATAATGAAATAAGAAAAAGTGTAGACTGTCTCGTCTATGGGAGATTAAAAAATTACTGACATTGGAATTTGTAGAATTAATTATTTTATATTTAATAGTTGTGTAGAATTCAACGATTTTATAAAAGAAATAACGGAATATATTATTGTCAAGATGTGCACTCAACAAGTTTGCACCCTACATTCGACCGTTGTCGTTTTTATACACACGCATATGTATACAGTGTGTACATGTGGAAGTTTACTCATACAGGTACGTTGCACCTGATGATTTTGCTCATACATATGCCAATGTTGGTAGCGTCATTAATTTTTTCTTCTCATTTACTCTTTACTTATTCTACAGTCTTATATTATTTGTTAATAATTTTATTGCAATTTTTTCTATTACCTAATTTCATTCGTATCCCATAATAATCCAAGATCCTCATTACACAGGTACAAAAGCAGCTTTATTATTCGAAAACTCAATCCGGATTTACCAACGGTTAGTGTATTATACGATGATGGCAAAAAAAAAATTTAAACGTGTGCAAAAGCGAAAGTGAATAACTAAAATGAAACCTCATATGTAATTACAACACGATCACGCGTGTGAAGGTGTCGATAGTGCAGACATAAAAATTACCACGAAGCAAAAATTCTAGAAAAAAAAAAAGACAAATAGACAAACAAAATAAAGCAAAACTACTTGAAAAAATAAATAAAAGACAAAACAGAAAAGGAAAGAAAAAACAATTGACACAACACAGGAAAAAAAATATTTTTATCTTCAAAATTTCTCAGTATTATTATTATATATGTATATATATATATTTATATATTGTGTGTGCAAAAGTGGAAGGGATATATAATACACTGCACAGCCGTTGCGAGATGTGTAGAACCGAGCTAGGACTAACACCCGGTCCACGCCGTTATTCTTTATCGGCGCATGAGACATCTGTCGTAATAAGTGCGGACTAAAAAATAGTGCGTACGCAGCGTTTGAGAGAGAAAAAAATATGCAGAGAAAGCCAGAATTAAGAGTGAGAGAGAAAAAGAAAGAGGACTGTGAAAGTAAGATAGAGAAAGGCGCGACGAGTAAGTGTACGAGGGAAGTCGAGGAAGCGCCGAAGTCTCGTTTTGGTGGGGAGAATAATATACAGCCTACGGTAGCATCACTTTTCGCCCCGTCTACCCAATGTTTCGTGAGTTTTTTTTATTTTTTTCTATATTTCTTTCTCTCTCTTTTCGCTCTTTTCCTTTCTCTTATATACATACATACTTATATTCCAACTAACCTCCCCGCCTGCTTTCTATATTCGCAAGATGAAAATGCGCTAAAGCTTACGACTTTCAATTAAAAATAGAGCTGGAATTCGTCTGCATCTATACACTTACTCGTTCAAAGAAATACACCTTTTGCCCTCTAAATATATAATACGCACGCGAATATTTTTATTTTTTTTTTATATTCTCAACCACACTTCATTCGTAAATACACTTAGTTATCCAAAATACAATATATATACAAAATATACATGATATATCCTACACTATTTGTTCCCATTCTCCTTTCGTCTACATTTACATCCAACGACGCAGCACTCACTCAACGACAATTCTTCCTCTCTCTACGCCCGGCATTTTCCCCCTATAGCTCCCTATTTTTCTCTCCGTCACTCTTATTCGTCGCCCACCCACAGCCCTGTCTCGTCGTGCGCTCTGCCATCGTGACCCCACTCGATTCGCCCCTCAAAAAATCATTACGCCGTTCCGCAGGCTGCGCATGAACGCAGTTTTAATTCGCTACTAGAAAAATAAAATACAAGCGGCGCGCGGAATCGTCAAGAGAAAGTTGGCGGCGAATGCGGCACATGAGGGGTAGTTGCAAGATGGGAAGAGACGCAAAGATAAAAAAAAAACGAAAAATAAAATGAAAGAGAGGGGAAGAAGAGCAAGATGGATGTAAAATAATGTTGAGAGTCGCTTGTAGACGTCTAGTGTAGCGAAAAAGGGTAGGGAGACCAGTAAAAGGGAGAATAAAAAGGAAGCATGGTAAGAAAGAGAAGGATGAGGTGTAAAGGGGCATTTATACATCTAACCATCGATATACATATGTATATATGAGTGTGTGATGTATATAGCAGTGGCAACAGAGACAAGAAACGATGTCTCAGCTGCTAGATACATCCTTCTTCCTTTTGCGAACACCGCGAACTGTATATTCCCCCTACTTTTGCGCGGCTTCCATTGTAATATTTATTGATTGGATTTCTCTTGAGAAGGAGAAGGTAGACGATATAAAGTACGAGTACAAATACAATGACTTCATTGCAATGAACTTCATTTATTTATGACAATACAAACGTATTATCAATAGTTCCTTCATCTTCTTCAGCACCATCGTATATGTTATTTAAATATGCATGTAGTACACAGGTAATGGTTATTCTTGTGGTTAGTTAGTCGAGTCGAATGTGCCTTGTACCCAATATAATGTCAGCCATATGATATGGATAAGTTTCATATTTTTATTTTATCGAAAATTAAAAAAAAAAATATTTCATTCCCCCCAGAACTCGCCAGCAACTTGAATGGATTCTACGTCGAGAGACTCATAACAATACAGTTAAATAAAAATACTGAAAGAATGTATAGTCCCGTGTATAGCCGTCAAACATCTCATGACATCAGATTTTTATTGAAGAAAAAAAAAATCGTGAACATATAGATAAATGTTTATGTGTCCATTCAACTTCCACGCTCTGTAATCAATGACGATAAATAAATATACAAACACTTTCGAAAAACGAAGATCTGATTCTTTTTAAATAAGACAAAAGTATTTAGGTATTATTATTTCGTATTACTCAATTCACTACATTCATTTAAACATACTAAATTCGCTTTTATTGTGAAACTATTTAACGCTACAGATTTATTTATCAATTCATCGCTTCACTGTATTTTTTTTTTTTTCATTTTGCGTTTGAATATAATGTCAGTTGTACAGTGTTTAACAATGACAACAACCCCATTGCTCGATATAGAGCAACGGTCGTGGCGCTGCGAGTTCAAGGCTAACCACCACCGACCGAGAGAAACAAAGAGAACGAGAGAAAAAAGAGTGCGAAAGAACTGTGCCAGCGATTTTCTTCCCCGCATGAATCACTCGCACCTGCATCACGGCTCATTCACAGACACAAACACTCATAAACTCATATACATATGTATACTTATATACATATTTATTCATGTATATGTACTCGTATGTATCGGTCGCTTACTGGGATAACAAGAATACGATGAAGGGGAATGCACTTTTCATATGTAATTGTTTGTCCATAGAATAATATGCAAGAGTAAATGATCAATATGTTGATTGATTATCTGTTTATGTACATGTATGTGTACATATGCAAACAGAAAAAAAATGCCGTGTGCAAAAGCAATTGTTGTATTGAATGAAAATGATAACTGGTGAGATTGACACGGTTGTTGCAAGGTCTTATCAAGTCAATGAGCTTCACTTATAGTCTTGTCTGACTTCCTGCTATTGCCACCCTTCGTTTTTGTGTTTTCACGCGTTCCTGCATACGTCTCCCCTAAATTCTCACAATCCCATTTATCTTCCATACGTCCTTGTCAATATGCATTTAGTGGTCAATGAAATTTTCTCAAACAAATCGTCTCAACACTCGAATTAATATTTTATAGTATTTTATTCGCGATTATTGGCGAAGTTGTATGTGAATGCTAATTATAATTGTAGCGAAAAAAATTATTAATTTGTTGATTATGATTCGAAGGAATTTTTTACGTCGTTTGAATATGTTTTTTATATTTAAATAGATATGGTTTTTAGTTGTTGAAATGTTTCCTGGTGCTGTAAGTAGATAAGATCAATTTGTGGTCAGCCTAGACCTTCTAACGTCAACTAGATTAACGCGGCCACTGACTTTCTACACGCAAACGTCCGAACGTTTGAATTCAAGTTTAAATATTTAAAGATATTTATTTTTATTTTTGATATACAATTGTATATTTGTAATTGAATTAATAAAATATGTAACGATTTAATACAATTTTATATTCTCGTATGGAAATATATTAATATTTAATAATATGAATTTTCCTTAAATTGAAAAATTATTTTCGGACCGATTGAGAATTTATATTATTGATTGAATGACAATTATAATTCCAATATTTTTTTTTTTTTTGTTAATTTCGCTGAGTGCTTGTGGATAATAAATAAAAATAGGTCAATGATGAATATTTAATTCTTCGCAGCCGGACATCTGAATGTATCGCATCGCATCGTTTTCATTGTCGTTGCGTCATGACGACACTTGGCCAACACTAATGTGTAAAGTTTTTTTTTTTGATATGCCGCGTGCACTGTCTCTCTGTCTATACCGACTGCGCTTCCAAATCCGCGTGTACCTATGAATGTGAATGCGCATGTGCATAAATATACGGAACAAAGCACCGACGAAAAGAATCCATGTGCCTCCTGTATGCATGAACATAACTTGAGTATACAAGTGTGTGTGTATACTTGACTCATGGTAACTGCATACTTGACAATTCCACACTCATGTACATACATATGTACTCCGCTATGTGTATACTTTGAGGTATTCAAAGTGAGGCAATAATAACGTCAGGGGACAAAAGTTTTTTGTAATAAAAAAAAATTATGTAGCAAGAAAATTATTTCAATCTATTTTAAAGAATTATAAAATGTTTTATAGTAATTAAAAATTTTTTTTGATTGAAAAATAAACGTATAATAAATTTTTATCTATTGTATTTTATATGAAGATAAATTTGAAAATTTATTCTAAATTGTTTGCAATTTATTCTCGTTTTTTTTTTCGCGATATTGACATTTCATCAAGACTACTTTATATTTTAGAGTGATAATGTATGAATAAAATTCTATTTTTTTCACTGTCAGTTTTATACATCACTTCGTGACAATCCCCAATTTTACTGACAACCCCTGAAAATTGACAATTTTTTAGTTGGAATAATTCATCGACTTCTGAATATGTGTCTTCTAAAGAATCTTGAGGTGATGATCTATTTAGGACGAGTTTACATAATTCATAAATAAATTATGCATGTATAGATATGTATCCGAAAATCGGAGCAATTCTATTATTGTTTTTATCCGCATTATTGAATAATTAAATATTATACATTATATATAATATATATTTTTATACATACAATTTGACCCAGTAATAATTTTAAAGTCAGACTTTTACTGTTCAAAAATTTTTCAAATAATTCAACATTATCCTGATGAAGTTCATTAATTCATTTATATATATGAAGATTAAATTTAATATTGGGAGTGTATGTTAGGTACACTATCACATTTAATGCGGTAAGATATTCATTTATCGAATTACGAAACGTTGTCACTGTAATTGGGAAGTAGAGCGTCAAATGAATTATTAGAATGAATCTTTCGTTCAGCCATATAATTTATTGAATTGCCATCATTCTGTAATATTTAATTCATAAACAAACTCATAATATACAATGAAAAGTATGGAAATTCAAAGTTTTGAAATAAATTTCAATACAAGGCGAATACAAATGAAAATTCAATTGGCCTAGATGTAATAATAAAAATGTGATTAATTTTACGTAATTCCAAGAACTTTTTTTTTTTTTTCTTCACTTTCAACCACTTGGGACAACAAATTTATGTAAAAAAATCAAGTGTCGATAGACATTTATATGAATAATTTACGACTAATCGTATTGATGATAATAAAGTAAGGAATTAAATGCATTTAATGAAATGTAAAGATGTAAAAATACATATATTTATTTTCATTGCACCTATTCGTTAATCGTGTCGTTGCTTGCTCGTTCATTCTTTTTGATGAGCTCACTGACTGCTGAGAGAAAGCATGAAGAAGAAATAAAGCGAATTAAAAAGAAAATCTATGTGCGCAATGGCCGGAGGGCATTGGGACTATTTTTATTTCGCGACTCACATAAATTCTTCTGACACAAATCTCTATTTATAATGCTATGTACGTGTTTTTCTGGCTGCAACGTGTGCGCACCCACCAGCATATACAAAATTTGAAGATGAATAAAAAAAAAAAAGAGTGTAAATGTGAAAGAAGATACAATAAAATGAATAACAAAACGAGACAGCGAGAAACATGACTGGAGCGAGTAATCGCTCAAGCTATTTGTACGAGCATTCCATTTTTAAAAGCAATTATATATCTTTATATAGTAATAATAATAATAAGTCTACCAAATTGTTAACTCTCGTGCTATATTCAGTGTCGCGATAGTGTTATTCTTATCAGGTTTCTTGACATTAATCGTTCTTTCGTAAAATTCTTTTCTTTGTTTAGTAATCTAAATCCTCACCTAGGCAAACATTACTCCTTTCACTCGACTGCGAAAAATATATTACCTTCATAAAAAATAGCATAGAAGAAATAAAATACGCTTTGGGTCCAGACAAAAAATATTGTATACAATTTATCCCTCCAAGGAAAAAAAAACCCGATACGTTTTTAGGCCCCTAGGGCCCCGAGCATTTTTTTTCCGTCTCGTACAAAGACAAAATAAATAACAAAAAAAAAAAATAAACAAAAACAAAATATTTCTCAGGCCTACCATACGCTATTTCACGTACATATACATGTAGACACACACAGAAATGCTCACGTCTAGCGACAAAGAATTAAACGGCGGTTATACGCAATACAATATTACGTCATTGGGCCCCAGTCTGGTATAACTCTAAATAAGGTGCCACTTCTATACAGCGTCTACGTCAAACTCTGTTTCGTCTGGCACATTATTCTCGTCTAGCGCGCGTCTACTCATCGACAAATGCCGCGCCTTACCCATAGTCAGAGGTCTCTCGACACACTACTAACACACAAGGCTATTCACACGAGCGTGACCGAGTGAATAGAGATGAAGGCCGCCAACAGAACGATTGAGAGAAGCACATGGAACGTGAGACGAGATGGAAAGAGAAGACTTGTATACATATGAGCATTTGCACGTATAATACATAAGCGCTGCACACACATGTACACGCTTTAAACTTTAGAAGAGAGGTAGAGTGGGAGAGGGGGAGGGCAAGAGGGGCCTGATGCAAAACCAAGTTGGCGTGTATAAGCATTGCCAGATCGCAAACATGTTCATGGGTTTCTCTTCATTGTATATAGCGATCATTGCACGTCAGTATAGGGCTCAGACGGGACACTTGTACCAGTTTCAAATTCAACGGCAGAAACGCACGCGTGTGTATATGTGAATTGAACAAATGTGTAACACAACCAAAACTATTTTACCCTTTCTCTTTCCCTATTGGTCTTTTTTTTTTTATTTTTTTTCTAGAACATCTTTCTTTTTTTTTTGTCTATTTTTTTTTATTGCTCTCGCTCACTATCTCAACTCTTTCTCATGGACACTGACGAATAATGCGCGCGCCAATTGCGGCATACATATGTACGTATGTACAAACAGCCGCGATATGAAGGCCACTATACAGGCGCGAGCGCGCTCGTGCTCAACTCTATGAAACGTACCTTGATCCGTCGACGTTAAATGAAGTGTGCGTTTTCTCGCGGTGTCCTTGTACGCTGCTAACTTGCCAAATACAGTGTGTTATGGCGATGACGTGCTTTCTTTTTTATCTTTGTCTTCGGCAATCTATCGTGAATGCTGCCACTGCCGCTGTAGTCACCACCACCGTGTCACCTCTTCACTCTTTTTTTTATTTATTTATTATTTCGACTTTTTTTTCACGCTCTTTTACTTTCTGACGACTGGGTTTTTGCAGTCTTGCAAAATTTAAAAAAAAAATTTAGATTTATTTCTCGGTTTTATAATGCGCCTGTATTTTTATTTATTTATTTATTTATTTATTTTTTGTTCACTGCCGATGATTTTTTTTTTAAGCTAACTCGTATCTTGTTAGGATGTCGGGCAGTATTAGCACATTCACGCCTCTTGTTGCGTCCATGGCAATGAAATTGTTCTCGTGATTGAAGAAAAAAAAAATATCACTTTTATAACAAGAGAAGATATTATTTTTATTAATTTGTTTTTATTTTTTATCTTTTTTAACTGTTTAAATATGTAATAATCTTGATGTAATTTTTTTTTTTAGTTTATTATATATTTGTCCTTGCACGTAAATTTTATTATATTGTAATAGATGTAATTTTTTTCTTTTGTGTAAAAACGTGTAGAAGTCGTAGTCTTGTTGCGTTTCTCTGAATTATTTTTCAGTCTCTCTGCTTTATATCTCTAACACCACTGTTATCACCACCGAAAATGCATTCACCAGAATAACTACAGTAGCTTCCTGTGTTTAATTTGTCCCTGTGCATGTGCTGTTCCGTTTCCTTTATGTATCTCAATTGCCTCAACACATATCGGTTTTTTTTTTTTATTTTTAGTGGTAAATAAAAACAACTCTAAATTTTATAACACACGATGTTTCCCTCTCTTCTCTCTCTCCCTCTCTGTTTTCCGTGATCTTTCAATTTCTCTTTCCCTCTTGAGCTTCACTGTTTCATTCTCGTCCTGGTTTACTTTTCCTCTCTCTTAAATATTTTCAAATAAACGATGAATTATCCGCAATCTTCAATATGTCGTGTTTCGTCAATCACAACCCAGTCTAGTTTGATTTATTTAAAATATTATTTAGCGTTGATAAAAAAAAAAAATTTTTTTTTTTTTCATTGGCATCCGTAGTAATTTATTCTTTTATCGTTTTATTATTTTTTCAAAAAACAGAAAAAAATTTTCAAAATATATGTACACATACATATATTCATACATATATATATGCATATAGATATATATGAAAATCCGTAGTTTGAATAGTTTCAACGATAATATTGAAAAATAATGAATTTAATTCACTGATACAATGTACTTATTTTAAAATAAATTTATATTTGGACCCAGGCGCAAGATAGACGTGATGGCTGATTGAGCACCCTATAGGGTGAAAAATGATGGAATAAAGTGAAAAATTACAACCAGCAGCGTTTTGAACACCGGGACTACCTAGTCGTAGAGTGATTGGGAACGCGACTGGCCAAAGCACTTGATTCGCGCGCGGTTCGGTTTGCTGCGCCTCTTCTCCCATGCACTTTTTTCGGCCACGGTGTGTGCGTGCGCGCGTAGTTGTATACATACATATATTTAATAATATATAGGTATATATACATGTATCTTTATATAGGTATAATAAATATATACACAAAATATGTATATATGTTGAATAAGAGCGAGCACACGAAGCGGACGAGAGGTGAATGCGTGTGCGATGAGCTGCGCGCTCGCTATAGGCGAGGGTATAGTTACCAAAATGTTAACCTCGTGGAACCACTTTTTATTGAGTGTCGCAAAATTCATAGGAACACATCGGTATGAGCGAGACAATATTAATGATAAAATACGAATGAAAGAGTGAGATAGTTTTATTTTTATGTAGTGGGGATGTTGAGAGTGCTTTGGCGAGGGCGCGCGCGACGAGCAGAACATTAAGGCGGGAGAGAAATGGGCGACGGGGTTTAAGGGGCGGTAAAAATTCCCCCATTCACCCCACTATTAAATCCTATATACAACTATATGCACAACTGTGTATATGAACGTTGAAAAACCCCTCTGGTCGTCGCTGGTCCTCGCCAATTCTTTTTCCCCACTATTTCTCACTGGTTCTCTGTGGGCCTCCCCAAACCCTCTCGATCATGGCCCCTCTTTTATTTTTCCTCTTTCTCTCTTTTTCTCTTTCTCCCTCTGTACTTTCGGCTTGTTTCCTCGCGACCATATTATCCCCGAGCTCTCCGTCACCCCGCTAACTCCTACCACTTTGGGTTGCCCCTCGGCGCTCTTTTGGTCCTCTTCCCCGCCCCGTCCCTCATAACGTTCGCCTCCTTCCCTCTGCCAAAGTGAGCGCGACCCCCTCCTATTCATACTGCCACTCTTCTGTTTCTTTCCCCCCGTACGCCGCTTATCCGCTTGCCACGCCGAAATTTAGCCCGTGCATAGCCAAACTTATGTACAGTTAGCTCCGCATCGAGTAGTCCCGACCATTTTTCGGCCGCGCTTCTATATACAATACATATACTATATGCATATATGTATATGTATTTATGTACATATCTATATGTGTATATATATTCGTTTGTCGACGCACTCCCACTGAGCAATGGCCTCGTTGTCACGCTGAATCTTCCGTGCCAATATTTTGCAAATCTCCGAGAGTTCACGCTACATCCGTTCCATCTTCCCTTTTTATTTATTTATTTATTTTTCGAAAAAAAAAAAAAAAATTATTTTCAATTTTTTTTTTCTCTCGGTTACAAAAAATTTCCGATATACTTCCTATGTAAACATTCGGCTGTATGTATGTGTATATAAAATAATCATAATGTGAAAAAATTCACCGACATATTTACATACTGATAATTAATTTATTGTCACCAATTCACGTCAGATATTCAATGATATGAGGCCAGCAATAAAAATTTTATTCGAGACCCAAATAGATAAAAGAAAAATATAGATGTACCTATATACTTCATATCGATTATGGATGCATTATCGATTGTCATTCTTGTTCAAATAATAGTTTATATGTCGTAAAAAGAGCTGTTGTCATCGTATCATGAAATTGGGGCATATAAAGTGACGAATTCGCAATCGTCAGAAATAGT
>JAQQBR010000004.1:4366647-4376910 GCA_030347285.1 Microctonus hyperodae
ACGTGTCATTACTATATGATATCCGTTATTCATTTTCAAATATAAAATACATTTATATACACGTGTGTATGTACATACACATATATGAATATAATATATCATTTAAATATATATAATCATCAGCTAAATGTCATTGCGCTTCACCTTCTTTTATAGAATTAATCATTGAAAGAATTCAGTTTTTTTTTTTTCGTCCACTGCTGTAACAGCAACATTTACCGTTATACTTTTACATAAAAAAAAATAAACAAATAATAATAACTTCCAGGATTCATCGTTGTTCCAACTTACTGTACTAATTAATATCCTGGAAATTATTGATAAAACTCCCTTTGAATTTATTTTTATTCGTATAATTGATACCAATGACGCCATCGTCATTTATCTACTAGCTATCACTTTAATTAATTTCAAACAACTATACTTCTAACTTTAATTTATTTATCCTACAACTAAACATATAACCTTTCATATCAATACACACACACATACCCATGTTTATACATCAATACATACATACATACCATAAACAAAGATTAGAAAATATTACGAATGCCAATACAAAAAAAATTAAATCACTCAAATAAAAATGAATAATTTCACCACATCAATTATCGTTACAAAATCTTTAAATTATTAATCGATATTATTTTATTCAAATTGCCTATGTATATCTACATACGACAATAATCATGTATATACGATTTAACGAAAATATTACTGAATTCATTCCGACACATTATACAGCACAGACAATGGTCATATTTTTTTCGCTCATGCAGTCGCCAAGTGCATTAACCGCACACACATATATTTCACTCGTCAGTCTTTTATACACACATGTATGTATAGACATTTATATATAAATGTAGATATATATATATATGTATATATTCATACAAATCCAAACAAGATAAGATTGCGGTGGAATAGTATATAAACCTACACATATACAAATACCAAGCGATACTATACGCGCACGTTATTGTATATAGTTATTTCGCTAGACGTTTAAACATGATAAAAATAGAAATATGAAAGTTTTTATTTCTGAGTAATGAATTGCATATGCACGCTGAATCAATGATAAAAAAAATATATATATATTTCGTGGTCAGTGAACCGTCGAATCATCATCCCGATCATCATCATCATGCCTAAAATATATTTTCGATAGACTACTACTACTACTACTACTACTCTGTTGTCCTCCTCACTCCACTCTATCCCTCCTATCTCACTGATGGAGAGTTGACTTTTCGCCAATGTCCTTGAAAACATCCGTCCGCCATTCTCTTTTAAAGAAGAAACCTGTCACCATATATATTTCAGTTCAATGTCCATTGCATCTTTAAAAGTATATCTATTGATATATTTAATTGCCAATAATTGCAACGTTGTAAATTCTTATGTATTGTATTTATATGTTGTGAATATTAATTGATTGATAGAAAAAATAATTATTATAATAGCAATGAAAGTCGGTGATGCTGCTGGCAAAATTATATTTAAAGGCAAAATAGTGTGACGAACATTTGGATGACGCTGATTGCTCAGTCCTCGATGTTATTTTACGACAGTTTCTCATCGTATAACTTCAAACTGGTTCCTTTGCCGATCGCTTTACACATGTGTGTACATGCATACGTGGTAAGAGATAAATGTGTGTGCATCAGAGGCAACGAATCTACTCGAGAGATATACATAGATAGTCAAGCTCACTATCATCTCCCTCTTTCACCCCTCATTCTCCTCTTGTTCTCTGTTCATTTGCCCTCACTCGCGCTCGCTCACACAATGATATACATCTGTGCAAATAAAACCGGTGCAGCAGTGAAAATGTTAAGTCATCTTTGCAGGAAGCGAAATATAAGTTTGATCGTTGGCGAGTCTTCAATTTTAATTTCGAGATTTCTTTTTTATTTTCATTATGTTAATTATTTTATGTGGATATTTTTAGTAGAAGCGATAAATAGTTTATGCGAAATTTTCTACCACATGGAATTATTATTTAGATTATATTTATGATTGTATTTGTTATGGGATATGATTAATTTTGTATGGATAATCGATTGTGTATTAAGTTGAAAAAAAAAGTGTTTATAAATGAATTAAAGCTGTTTTGATTTATTTTGATGCGTAAATTAACGTACTTATGATGTTATTATTCAAACATTACGAATCTATATTAGCATCCATATCTACATATTTATTTATGTATGGATTATTGTATAAAGTTGCCTAAATTACTCTGATCAATAGTGTTATTGTATATTTTATACTTAATACGATAAATTTATGTCGCATTGCATAAAAAAAAAATTGGGCCACTTTAAATAATGAAATTTGATTAAAATGAATCGCGAAATTTTCAAATTGAATTTATCTCGCGATTGGATAAATTTATATGCTTATAGTGAAAATATTTTTTCAGCGCGCATACATAATTAATTGATAATACAAATTTTAATATTTGAATTTCAGCATGAATATATCCTTTATAAAATTCGTAAAATTAAATACCTTCATTTCACTGTCTAAAAAACAGCCTCAAGTAATCTGGAAATTACAATGAATATTCAATTTTAATTCATCTATTCAAAAATCAAAAAACTGAATAATTATTCAAAGATTTTAATAAAAAAATTCAATCACAGTTAAAACATTAAATACATAAGTACATGATTTCATGAAAATATCCTGAATTTTTTTCTCTACAATTATGAAAAATAAATAAAAGAATAAATAAATATAAAAAATCCACAAACTGTATAAAAATAACTACCCCACATAAAAATACATAGCTTCTGTAAGCAACCACATAAATAAATAAACACATGAATAAATAAATGAATGAAATTTCAGTAGAAACAGATATCAAAAAATATTATTAATATTCTCGATTATATTTATTGAAGACTTGAAAAAAGCTGTGGCCCTTCTACAAACATTTATACATATTTGTGTTTTGTATGTGTACGTCTGTGCGGTATGCTAACAGATTGAGCTCGATGGGCTATACGTGTGCGACGCCGCGCATTTGCTAGCCCGATCGTCCGAGGGCCATGAACCCCGAACAGGTTGCCCCCTTGGACGTTCACCTCCTGCGCGTTCCCCACCTTACCTCTTCGCTCGCCACACTTTGTGTTTTCTCTCTTCATCCACTGTACATTGCAATGAAACACCTATCTCAGTCCACCTCCACACCGCCATCTTTACTTTGCAGCCTCATCATCTTCGTCGTCGTCGTCTTCTTCTTCTTGCTTTCAACAGTCCCGATTCGCCAACTACTTGGCAACCACAAAAGCTAGCCACCCTGTGATGGCCCTCAGGTCCTGTATGCCCTCACTTGCATGCGTCGTTTCAATTCTTTTCTTTCTTCAATGCATGTATATTCATCTTGTATATACATTTGAATATATATTTATATAGATATATGTGTATGTAAAATCGAGGAGTGCTTTCACGCAAGTTATTTTACTCATTCTCCATGTATCGTTTTTTTTTTTCCATTTTTTGGGATTTTATACAATCTTCTGGTAATTCTTTTGCTTCATTGCAGCACCTTGTATTGTCGTTTATTCATTCTTCTTGCACGCTATACACGCGAGTGTTAGATTATCTTTTGTATATACAAAAAAATTATTTTACCCTGTGGACAAAATTCAAAATATCTGCCTCAAATATATGTGTGTTATTTTTTTTTTATTTATAGTTATATTTTTTTTCTGACGGCGACCACATTTTTTCATACTCTAATAATAATTTGAATGATTAATATGGATAAAATCATTCGAGAATCGACGGAAATGCTGAGGTTTTATTTAACTTTACAAACGCATGAGAAAAGATTGATAATTTTTTTATAATAATGTATATGACTATGTTTATTAAATTGTGTATTTATTAAAATTGATGTATGTTTTTTATTTTATATGAAAAACGCATCCAGTTGCAATATATAATAAAATATATAATTAAAAATGTGTATGTTTGCGTATATGTTTACGAATGAGCTTAAATTACGCTGATTATATATTTTATTTCGATACAATTTACGATCGTGCTGATTAAAAAAAATTCTCTACTTAAATATACAATATACCTGCACGTATATACATGAAATAAATTTTCAATTTCAATTAAATTATTCACTATGCAATATTGAAAAAATATTAATACAATATTTTTTCAACGCGTTTTTCCATTCAAAGTTGAACATTGTGACACAATTGGGTGATAATAATTGTGAAATATTTTTATTTTGTCTGTATTTGTAATATCTAAAGATATCTGTAATTTATGATAATATATCGGAGTAACTGTCACACAATGAATCGTTTTCCACTTGTCGTGAAAATTTTTATTAGTATACATATATACAAAGATGTATAGAGTCTGTAAAAATAAATATACATATTCTTCTAAATTGCACACAGCCATCGCGAATTTTGAATCACGTCCCCGGCGGCATAGTTTGGTGACTGCATGGATAAAAAATAAAACGAAAATAAAAAAATAAATAAATGTATAAAACGTTCTCACACCGGAAGTCCAGTCAAGCTATATAATAGTTTGGTGTATGTACGCGCATTTGTTGAAGGGGGATAAAAGTCGATATCAAATATGTATACATGTGGCCTCCAGGCGTAGTATTCCCAATGTGCCTGTACATCTATACATATGTATATATGTAATAGTAAATAAAAAAAAATTATTGATATGCGTTGGAAATTAATCGAAGCAATTCGAGCGCGTACACCCGGAAAAAAAATATCCAAGAGTTAAAGTCAAGCTTCTCACTGAATTTTTATATTTTTTTATTTTATTTTCATCGAATTGTCACACACATTTTAATATATATATACAGTGACCATCGTTATCGCCATTCAACGTAATAATTCACAGCTTTCATGCTCTCTTAAATATATCCGCATAATTCAGCAAAATTTATTTCGTTTATTTACATTATTAAAGTAATTATATTAAGAGAAATTTTTAATTATGACGACGATAAAAATACAACGAATTCTATATATATCTTGTGATTTATAGTCGATATAATTATCAGCGGTGTAAATTAATTAATAAAACTATTGTCCTGTTTATAATACTAGCATGAAAAAAATTATAATCTAAACAGAATTTTTATAATTCATTCAAGAAATGTTGGAAAATAATTTTTGTATTAAACTCTAACATTTTTTTCATACACACACGCACCCCTGTATGTATATATCCGTAAATCTTTTGATGCCCACACGGTAAATACCTTATTCTTATTTTTTTTCTCTCGTATATACAGGGACCTATATACTTAAATATATTCTGATGGTACTCGCATACCTAACGCCACAATCAACGATGCATACATACTTGTATACACGTGTGTATATATTATATATTCTCCGGGCAAGCGGAACATTTATATATACTTATGTACACATATGTAGGTATATATATACACCGTCCGAGCACTCAGTGACGCAATGACGCCCGATTATGAAATCTATATACGGAACATATTCGCGATACACTTGAAGGTCTTGTCTTCAAGGCAACAATTCTTTATTATTATCGTCATTATTATTTTTTTTTTATTACAGTAATGAACATTTTTACGCGATTGAATATATGTTTTGTATGAATTGCACTTTCACAAATATGCAGCTAAAAATATGTGCCCATAAGTTTTACTAAATTCCTACACATAATTTTTTAAGCCCATAATAAATGTGAATTTATGTTTACGTGGCCTACATGTAATATCAACATTCATTTAAAAAATACTTTGCAAAATAAATTCAAAGTAATTAAATGTACAACTGGCATTAAAGAATATTAATAATAAATATACTGTATTATTTATAGTTGATATATTACAGTAATTAGTAATATAATATATTTAAATTTGAGTAAAAATTATTAGCTGAAAAAAATTCTTTTTTCTTTTTGGTTCAATGGATTTTTTTATAAAATACACATTAGTATAATATGTATTAATTGCGTGTTGTTCAATGCAAGGTTGACAATACCTAAATAAATTTTTCATTTGTAAATACATGTGAATACAATCACGATAATGCATTTAATTAAACGTACGAACGAGTTTGTACATGTATATAATTTTGTGAATAGCTATATAAATAAATTGTAAAATTTCGGGCGGAAATAATCGATTGATCGACGCTTTTGCTTGTCATTATATCTGATCAAAAACCAATATATGTAATGGAATGGATCAATTGTATTATTTTATATTTTATCTATGGAGATTATATACTGACTTGCACATTGTATAGTGGATACTTATATCCGTGTTGTCCATCATGCGATGCACGTGTGCTTATCATGTGTCCATCCTTGGAAATTTTTATTCACAAGGTTTTTTATAATATAAGGACCACGATGCGTCTACATGCGCAAGGTAAATCTACAACCTATCGCATATGCATGCGTGTAATACATACACGCATTGTCAAATAAATTTGGCGGATGTTTCACGTTAATAATACGAATATATGTACTGCATACATACATGAATGTATAGATGTAAGATAATTATAATTAGTGTATTTGAATCTGGCAATAAACGAGTCACCCATGTGAACTTCCTTTTCATTTTTTTTTCTTTTCTTTTTGCTTTCTTTTCGGGTGAAAGGGAGTGTGTTGGTTTGTAGTCACGTTTGCAACGATCCCTCCGTGCATTTAAATTTTTCTCACTATTTTATTTTTAATTTTAAATGCATATATGCAATTTTCTTCTTTTTTTTAACGGTAACTAATGTAATATTTATCCATATATATATATATATAAATAATAATTTGATTTTTTTTAATGATTGAATACGGACGACAGCCGTTCTCATAATTAACATTCACGTTCCACTTCGCTTCGACAAATAGTGACATTCTATTATTTATGTGCATGGATTTATTTGTTAAAATTATATATTCACTCGCTCGCAATTATAATGCGATTCACATCGTGAATCTGTTAATTCCATGTATATGTATGTGTGTTTGTATGTATAAATGTACACGTGAGTCGGCTTTTATATTTTTTTTTTTTATTTTTTCATTTTTACTTCTGTTTTTAATTTTATTTTTTCGTAATTGGATTCGGATTGATTCGTTCCAATGTCGAACTTTACTAACAAATATTATTAATGCTATGGTTCGTAGCAAACAAAAATAATAATTAATATTTATCATTGAAAATTTCCGTTTGTTCAATTTAAACATATACTAGGGAAAAATTGTATGGTATTAATATATACGTATGAATATTGCGAATAAAATTTATATGCTAATTTCATTAATTTGTGCAATTCATTTAATAAATAGCGTCGGGATATATGCTGAAGAATACAAATTTATTTAAATATTTTACTCATATTTTGTATGTATTTCTATTGTATTTTTAATGCGAATTAGAAAAAAAATTTAATTATTAGTAAATTTTTATATTCAATAACATAATATATAATATTCGATCGATCGAATAAATAAAATTCTTATGAATAGTAATTTATTCTACAATTATCTACTGTATAATCAGATATTTTATTTAATTATGGTGTAAAATATTATGTTAATTCTTACCAGTTACTTATCCAAGCGAAGAGTTTATTCTTTTCTTTCTCCACTAGAATGCGACCTGCAGTGGCTTTTGTTACTTTTAGTGTGAGCTATTTCTCTCCCAAATCAAACGTTCTGAAAATAAAATTTCGGCATCCTGCTCACTAGCATACACGTATATATTTCTACATTACATAGACATGTATAGTACACATGTGTGCGTTCGTTAGCCTCGGTGCATGCACGCACAGTGGTCACGCATGGTGGCAAAAAAAGTTTGGCCCTAGAGATTGAGGCCATTGCACCTAAAAAACCCTCTGATCAACGCCCGGGTCGTTTCGTTTGGTGCATTCACTGTAGCAAATATACAACCTGGTGGCTATGGTGAAGGCTAACTAAATGTATACGTATATACATTCAACCAACCAGAATTCAGGAAAGTTGGCACCGCGAATATATACAATATACGTACCTTAAGTATACGCAATTTTTTTTTTTTTTTAGAACATCTGTACAGTCACATCAAATGTCTACGTCAAAGAATCGACTCATACGCGCATTTAAAAATAAAAAAAAGTAAATAAACACCAATAATACATCAACATTAAAGACAAATATTCCAAGAAATTAAAAAAATATCTTTAAATTATTATTTTTTATTCTTTTATTTTTTACATATTATTTTCATAGATATTTATACATGTATATATGTATTTTTTTTTTTCGGAATAATTAGTTTCAGGTGCATATCGCTAAAGTATTGTCTCGTTGATATTGAATGGAATATGTAGAAATATTTAAAATAAATATCAAGATATAATGGATGAATTTAGAATACTATTGAAAGGGGGATGTTTTAGCGCAACAGCACAAAAGATTGTTCGGTATGCAATCGACTGTTGAACATTCGATGTGCGACCACGCGCGCGTGCATGTAGATCCTAAGTGGCTAAGTCAACAGGGGCAATGCACGCCGTCCAATGACGAAGGTGGGCAGGTGGTCCAACCTCCGGCTCAAAGAACTTTTTTAAGGGCATTGATCCGTCACGTCGTATGCATATAGTATATGTATGTCTATACATACGCTATATACAATGCATATATGTATAGATATTTTATACATATGTGTATATAAATGTGGCGCAGTGGCAACATCATCGTCACTACTACCACAAAATACAATCGCGTACTTTTAAACACATATATATTTATATACCACGCATTGTATAGCAGCGTTGAAAAATAAATTTGGCGTGATCTTTGTCCCGCACACAAAGTATAGAGCATCGCAGTAACGAAAAATATATTCAGCCAATCATGCGTCTATGCGCGTTAGAGTAAACTCAAATTTTATGTTATATTCAACGTCATTGGACTTAATACTTATTGGCATTCATTTTTAGTTGTATACATAAATGAATGTATTTGTGTACATCTGTGTTTCGTATTATGAACGCGGTTTGTGAGTGAAAACCACGAAATTCGATGGGTCTTAAAGCGAGAGTTATTTGTATTTTGCACGCGATTTTGAATCGTTGAGAATTACTCGTGCATATAAGAATAAATAAATATATATGTGTATAAATGTATATATAAATTGCTGAAAACAATTGATTGGAGCTTTGTTATTTCGTTTCAATGGCAATAAATTAAAAAAAAAAAAATTAATAAATTAATATAATGAAAATTCATAAAAATAGGAAAGTTTTATTTCAACATGTATATTCATGTTGCATAATCGATTATATATATTACACACATGTGTATAAAATATGCGAAATAATGTCACATTCGACAAGTCAATTCGAGGCCATATTGTCAAATATCATCGTTCATTGTTATTGTTATCGTCACCATTAAAAAAATAAATATATAAAATAAAAATGTGTGGCGAGTGTGAGCAAAAGAATTCGGTGGAAGAGGGGGCTTCGCCCGCTCGTGACGAAGACTACTGAGTTTCGTATTGCAGAGTCGCCGTTTGGCAAGCTAGTAAGCGGAGACGATTGCAGAGAGTGTATATAGAGAATAAAAAAATAAAAAGAGGAAAAAAGATTCAGGGGGGGAAAAAAAATCTACCCAAGAGACGCGAATGTAGAGGTGAGTTTTGGAAGAAGAGAAAAAAATATGAAACGGCGCCGGCGAGCACTACCTATCGTTTGCATTAAAAAGTGTATAGAAGAATAAAAGAACTGTATAATACATATATACTCTTGTGTATGCGTGTAAATACATGTCTATGTATTAGCAACGACGCGAGAGTATAGTATAGAATGAAAACGACGATGTGAAATGGACTGGGTAAGGAAGCGGCTGGACGCGTACATATAACAGCAGGCATATGCTGCACTAACGTTCGAAACACTGCGAACAAGACGATGGAACGCGAAAAGGGGTGGTGGGTGTGCGGGACGGGACGCGCGAATCGCCGCAACTATATAAAGAGAGAGGGTCTAGAAATTAGGTTGTTGCACCAGACCCAGAGTGGGAGAGCCCCAAGGCCCCTGCCACTTCTCCATTTCAAATTTAGGCCGTTGCACTTTTCGGCGTGGCGAATGGTGGGGGTCCCAAATAGGCGGATAGTCAGAGTGGGGTTGAAAATGTGTATGCGGAGTAAGAGGCGGTGGCGTAGTGCATTTAGGTGCAGTGGAAAAAAAAATTAAATAAAAAAAAAAATGAGAAAAA
>JAQQBR010000004.1:4380009-4403160 GCA_030347285.1 Microctonus hyperodae
ATTTTTATTTTATCGTTGATAGAATGATATTAGATTATGATGATGTATTTATAAAATTTGGAAATTGTCTTTATATTTGGTTATTTCTTATTGACGCTTGAAAAATAAATTCAAGCGCTGACATTGAGGGGGAAGACAGAACATTTCCTGTCACAATTTATGCAATATTACTACCCGCCAATGTAATGTTTCTTTTATTGATTTTGCGGCAACTCGCGGAAATTACAGCGGTCTCACGAATATATGCAAACTGCGCGCCGCTTTTTTACTCTCCCTCTCGCTCACATGTATAACGCTCACATTTATTCTTTCTTACTCATTTACTCTTTCCCTATCCATACGTAATATTGAACTAAATTGTCCCTAGCAACTGCCATCCTGGAATTAAAATGATATGGAACCATTTTATATTTTAAGCGCCAGAAAAATTCTTAAAAAATAAAAAGGAAAATATTTTATTATTATCAATTATTTATCAATCATCTATTATCATTTATTTTTTTCATAAAATTCAAGAGATTGAATGAAAAATTTGTGAATCAAATGGTGCATTTATTTTTCCACATCAAATGATAAATAATAAAAACAATTTCAATGATTATTAAATGTGGCTTTTAGATTTTTTATTTTAAATGAATATGTATGGAAAAACTTCGGATTTATCCACGTGCTGATGTGTCGCGTGCGCGCCTCTGCTCTTTATCTACATGTCGACGCCGTTATAGCAATGTCAGACATATATCACACGACAACTCATATCAACTCATTCATTCATCGGAATATCGCAGAATAATATATACACATGATATTTATACAATGTAACAAATAATAGATTAATGCTGAAAAAAGTTAGTGTTGACTGAAAAATATTTTCCGTCTGATTATAATTTATTCAAGCACAAAATAAAATTACAATCATCTACAACTCATTCATATCATTCATATAAATATATAAAAAAAAAAAATAAATTTTATATTACTCACTAAATAAATGATATAAATTCAATAATTCTATATATTTCAAAAATTTTTAAAGGTCTCCCATGATGCTCTACTTTATCCATATGCGACTCTCGATTTCGTCGAGATCGCAGCGTACATAGAAAGCGAAAATGCCGTTACCTACATTTTTCCCATTCACGTAAAGTGTCGAGCGTCGACAGAAAAAAAAAATAAAAAAAATCCTAGTAAAGTGCGAAAAAAAAAAACATTTAAAAAAGTCGATAAAAAGAAGAAAAAAACGCATTCACACACATATACATTTACTCATAGTCTGAATACTACAAAAATGAAGAAGCGAGAGCGCAATCGAGCGAACTAACGCATCGCGGTAACCATCGCTTCAAGGGCGAGGGTTGTGCGCGCGAACCAGCGAGACACAAACAAGAAAGAAAGTCGTATAAAAAGCGTCAAGTGTAAAAGAGAGAGGAATATAACGCGAGTGCAAACGAATCCGCGGAAAGAGTGGTGCCTGGAAAAAGGGATGATGATAACTAGATAAACGAAGAGAGAGGGAATAAAAACGAGAGTGGGAAAAGGCAAAGTAGAAGGGTGGTAAAAATGAGAGGGGAGAAAATTGCAAAGAGAGAGTTGTGGATACATAGTGTGGTGGGTGGGTGGTGGTGATGATGTTGCAACGGTAGTGGTAATGCCAGTAGTGTTAGTAAAATTATATACATCACTAGATAGTAGTTTTAGTTGTATTAGTATAGTAGCAGTAGTAGTAGTAATGGTGGTTGTGTTGGCATTGTAATGCAGGGAGTGGTGAATTGAGCGTAGAAAAGAGACAAAGTCAAATTCATTGATAATGTGTATGAGAAAGATGAGACGAGAAAAAATGTTGAGCTGAGAGAAAGGCCATAGAAAGATTGAAAGCGACGGGAATGAGAGAGCGAGGGAGGGAAGATGAGAAACCATGAAGGGTAGGGTGAAAACAGGAAAGAGGAGAAAAAGAGGAGTGAAGGGAGAGAAAGCTGATGATGAAGAGCGAGAAATGATAGGTATATATGTATGAATGTATATAGAAGCTGGTTGAAAAAAGAGAGATGCTTGCGCCATATACCGTACCGCAGAGTAAAAAGGAATAGGCTGGGGGGAAAGGCAGTGGTTGCCAGGGATAAGTACGCAGGTATTGATCTATTTAAAGCCTAGAGTACCAAACGAGGACCTTATTAAAAAGTGGAATGAAACAAGGGGAGTTAGGGCAGACGTAGCCCATACTCGCGTGTGCCCCTGTCTGCAGTGTCTTTCATAGACGATTTTTTCTTTCATTTCCCCTTTTTTCTATCCACTTTTATTCAACAATGTTCATCATTATATTTACTTATATTATCAGCTTTTGAAATTACTCGTTAGTTTATGTATGCGATAATATATTGCTCTCTATTGTACGTATCATTTTATCACTTGATTTGTTTAATCAGCGTCGAGTATTGGAATTAATTAATTTTTCATTTTACATTCTTCATGGTTTAGCACCTTCGTAAATTACAATAGCTCTCGCAGTAATATTAAATTCTCGTGTTCGTTGAGCTTGTTATATATTTACAATTGTACATTAGTATAATGTATAATATCACAATTCACATGGACATTTCAGTGCTCATTGTTCCATGAATTATATTTTAAAATAAAAATCTAAATTATTTAATATTGAAAAAAAAAAGTAGAGAAAATAATCAAAAGATAAAGAAATGAACATAATAGAATTTTCTCAGGCGTCAAATATTCACATTGCAACCCTAACCTCTTGCCACCTTTTCCACCCTTCGGTCGTTCTTGTATGCGAGAAATGCTATGCTCTGCTTAACATCCCTCATCTTTATATACAACCATCCATCTAGAGCTTACGTTTCTATTAATAACCAAAACTTATTTCCTCATTTACGCGTGACAACGTCTCTATTATGCTTAAAAAGAAAAAAATGAAAAGACAATAAATAATTAAACATAATCCACAATCAATTAATTATAGTCATCAACTAATTTATTATATACATACAAAAAATTGAATTATGTGAATAAAATCGAATGAATAACTGTGGAAATTTGATTTTCTCATTTAATTATTAAAAGAATAAAAATTGCAGTGAGAAAATATTCGTAGTTATTTCACAAAAGCAAATGTTATACATACATATGTATATATATGCATATATATTTTTTTTATCCAATTTTAACACTCTGTATGCATTGCATTTTATACTAGAGCTTCGATCATCACGATGCGTGGATAAATGTACCTTTATAGATATTATATAGTTGGTAATATGAGGGCTTGACGTACACACCGATAGATTGCGTAGAGCTATTGTACCTATATATGTATATATTTATATGTATATACAGCGGAGAATAACAGCATTGAAATAGCGAGGGACAAGAGTCAAGGGGATGAGAAAAAGAGAGAGGGACGCCATAGGAAAATCCATAAAGTTATAAAATGTGCGGAGAGCATAATAGTACGCACCGCGCAGATTAGTTATGAAAATATAAAAGGGAGTTGCAGTGGGGATGAACCAGTGAGGGTGACTCCATCGGGTGGCTCACTGAGAGGGCTCGACTCTACCCAACAACCCCCCACCAACCCTTCCCGTGTTTTAATGGCACACCCAACAGCCCAACAGTCTGTTTCTCGTTACGATTTTTTTTTTTTTCGTTTTTGCGTCACTTTGAACGAAAAAAAATTTGCATATTTAAAATTAAAAATAATTTGACATAATTTATAGTTTATAACTGTTAATAAGTTTCATTTACTTGTCATTGATTATATAATTATAATTATTTAATTATGTGATAGAAATATCTATTGGTATTTCAATTTAAATTTCAGTTTTTGCTGTGAAAATTGTAGTGAAAAATTCCAAAGTATCTAATGAAAATAATTATTTGTATATTTTAAAAATAAGTTCAAGTAATTATTATTTAATTTTTACCTTTACTTGATCTATATAATTCGGAATTAAATAATTATTTTGAAACTTTAATTAAATGTATCCGATTCGTAATTATTAAAATTTCTCATTAAATTAAATCTACCAAAAATTTTATCTCAATATAAATATTTACAACTATCATCAAAGATGCAGCTTATCATATTCTCCCTTCAATAGTAATTAAACATACAAAAAGAAACGATATATTTCATATCGAAATTAATTATTCCTCTCTGAAACATCAATCGAATTTCATACTGTCACAATATTACAACTATTTTTAATCCCACCTGATGTAAAGCTACAAAAACGCGACGCCATGATAATTTATCAAAGCATAAATATACAAATTTAAAAAATAAAGAAACGTATGTAATTTTCTATCGTATATAATGCACGTAGATCATCAGAGCCATACCTATAAAACACATGTAGATATATGTTAATAACTGATAGATCACAGGATCGATAATGTATATGAGGAAACTCCTGGACGTACGTTCTCTTTCATCTTTTGAACGTGGCGTCAACACTATCGGTGTGTTCATGCATAATTCAATCACAGTTTGACTAGAAACGTCAATACAGCTCGCAGATTACTTCTTTTCCCGGGCCGTTGCCTCCTTTTGTTATATTCTCTCACTTTCCATTCTCTCCCACTCGAATCTTCTCATCACCCTTCCTCTTTCATACACTACGTACGCTCATCTACCTACATAATATAACACAATAACAGTAACAGTTTTATATCTGTATACATGTGCATGATGAATATGTATTTGTATTTGATATGTCTATTTGTTGCTGGATACAAAAAAAATATATTTTAATATTTTCTGTACGTTATTGTACAAAAAAAAATATTTAATATTTATTTCATGCAACAACGCGTCACATTCTCGGTTCATTTCTCCATTTTCACGTGTATTTTAATCAACTAATGTTCCGAAATATACATATACATTTTTTTTTTATATTTTATTTCAAATCAAAGGTGTTAATCAAACCGTAAGTAATTAAGTGATATTTATTTATTTTTTTATTTATTCCAAATAATTTTTTTATTTAATTTTTTTATTTTTCATGTGATATATAAAGAGATCTCATCTTGAATTAAAAATATTTTTCTTCGTACGAATTGTTTGGAGACTTTGTTGTGATGTAATAAAAAAATAATGAGCAAGTTTATTTAATTAATTTTTTTGAATATAGAAGTTAGTTTCTTCTACTTTTTTTTTTAATCTTCTTCTCACAATTTTTCTTACAGAAATCCCTCTATCTCTCTCAATATACGACAGCTGCGACATTTACATCCCTCTTGCGTTCTATCCATTTATTTCCATTCGCTCTTTCCTATATGTACTCTGCCATTGCCTTTTATATTATATTTTTTTTTCTTTATTTCTCATCTACGTTTATGCATACCTATAATGCATTTATTGTTCTCCAAGTGTATATAAGCCACATATAGGTAGATATGTATAGTATTAAATACAAATATACTCTCTCGATATTTCTCAACGTTGTCCTGTCCGTCTGCATAATTTTTTATTTTTTACTACACATTTATTTATTTTTCTGTAGACTTGTATAAACTAAAAAAATTATATAAATATAAATAATATAAATAATAAACAAATAAATATTGTAAAGGACATTTATAGCTATGTTAATGATATTTATCTTGAATAAAACTTGCAGAAATTTTTCCGTAACGTCAACATTTTACATCCATTCTATTTTTTATATATAAATATTTAATATTCACATTTTTTACTTGAAAAATTTATAAAAGTCTAACATAAATACACAAAAAAAAAAGGAGTAAATATATTTTTCTTGGTTTACATTTATTGAACTCAACAAAGTTTTCTAAAAATAATTTATAAGTTTTGTATAGCATCAAAATTACAATAACTCTCATCTCTATTCACCTGTAAACTTATTCGTCTCCCTCAAATATAACATTATCCATATCCAATCCCAATTATTTCATCACATCGTCGTTTTTCGAGTGTATATTCCGAGATTCACGCAATGCTAGAAGGGAAATGAAAGCGAAACTGTTCAACGATGCTTTCTCTAACCATTGCTTTATCCCTTACTTCTCACCAAAACTCCCTCACTACGTGTATACACTTGCCAAAGTTCTCGGAACCACCCTTCTAATTTTTCCACCCCTTTCACTAAAATTAAAATCAATAGTAGTACACCACGTGCCTGGAGATCGGGAGGTCTGGGACCACTCCTCGTGTCGCTCTCTCGTTGAATGTTGACTAACTCACCCTCTCTGTCTTTATACCTCTCTCTACTCTACCCTTTTTAACTCTATGTATGTATGCATACATGTACGGTTATGTAACTACCTTACTACCCTCATCATTCCCTTTACCACATCGCCAAACTGTTTTAAAATCGTATGGTATAAAATGTATCATTTTACAATAAGTAAAGGGCTGTATACAGATACATACAGACACGTTTGTTCCTGTTCGCCATGATGTCTTCCTCATTCTCATCATGTATAACAAAATTTTTCAATACTCATATTTACAATACTTTTGTGTATATGCACATGTAGACATTTATATGTACATAAGCACTAGCTTTTCTTTTCATTCATTTGGTTTTTTTTTGTCTTTTTTTCTCACTTGTCTACCTGCCATTATTTGTATACGTATTTTCATTTATTTCATACTAAAATAATGAAAAAGAAACAGAAGAGAAAAGAAAAATCCAAGTGGCATGTCGTGATGCGAGAACCACTTTATTATTTATACATTTCAACATTTGTATCCATTTGTGTATACATTTTTATACACCACCAACACAATTGCAAGTAAACACACGTTTAGAAGCTCATACATTCTTGATGCCCACTTGACTATTAACATGTTATACATATTTTCCCTCATAAATGTTATCTTAATCGTCTTTATAATACACACGCCGATAAAAACTCTTGCAAAAGCATTTTCTCATTTTATCAGATTGCATATGTCGATTAATTTTATGTTTTAAATCAAACTATAAATTTTGGGGATTTATTTCCACAAGTTTTATATCATGTAAAGCACAATTATCACGAGGAGTAAAATAAGAAAATTATTAAATAAAAGCAACTGAATTTCTCGAATTAAATTAAATAATGAATTTAATTAAAAATCATTCAGTTGAATCAAATAATATTTATTCGAAATTAATTTTATTATAATAATGTCGTTTTTCATCAAGTAACTTCAAAGTGGATATCATTATTACATCGGAAGCGGAAGTAGTTTGTCGACCTTTTAATATACATGTATAAATATACATATTAATAATTATGCTTACTCACGATAGTTATTTTCAATTTTCCATTTTCTCTTGCATTATATGTACATATGTGTATGTAGTTAGTTTGTGTATTTATGTAGCCTCTTGTCCTATACCCTACTATCGACTGTAACCTCTCTAATGGGACGTATATATAGACGAGAGGAGTAACAGGTAAGGTTCAATACGCGGGTAAAGCATACAGGTGGCCGACCATACTTGGCTCAATGTATATGTATGCCTATGCGTGATAGGGTTTGCACATGTGCACATTTATGAATGTATATGTTCATAAAAGCGATGAAAGGTAAAGTGGAATTTGATCATCGAATTGATGTAATATTAATTCTCGTGTTACTTTTAGATTAGTTATAATTTTAGCTTAATTTTATTTTGTATTGAGTTGGAAAAATGATTTAACAAATGGAATAAATTATTTGAAGTATATAAATTTTTAGTTAGTAATTATAAACTCAAGATGGGAATTATGTAATTTTATAGTTATTAATATTAGAAATTTTTTCTGAAAATGAATTTTTCTCTAATGTTAATTTATGTGAATGTAGAAAATTTTATTCACCTGTAAACTATTTGTGAAGAGATGGATAAGTGTTATGAGGTATAGAAATGGAATGTGTAATTACAAACATTCTGCTGGTCTTTATCGATGATTTTTGGGCAATATTACTGCATATTCTTGGCAGCAAACAAATGAAATCTGCGGGATAAAGCGTTGGCAAGTAGTGAGCTTGTACTGCATAGTTTTCGTCGTGTTAATAAATTGTAGAAATGTGATTTGAAAAATTCATAAATATTTTATTCAGCCAAATCCCGAATCGAATGTAACTAGGACGTATTAATTTATCATTTGTTTGTTACATATAAATCCACTGTATTCTCAGTATAATTTTAATTCAAATATTATCAATAAAATTATAAATAAAAAATTAGTTCTCCTTTAGTATTAGTTGATGTGACATCATTATTCGATATTGATTCTCAATAAATTTATTATCAATTTAAAAATAGCCAATGGATAAACAAAAAGAAAATATTTCACGATAATTTATAACGATTAATCTGTCAATAAAATGTCAAGTGATGATATAATTATCATCTTTAAAATGTGTAAATTTTCTTGTTAAATTTCCCCATAAATTATTTAAATTTTCACGCGAGAAACTTCAAATATCAACGATCAAAACTAACATTTCACTGAATAATAAATTCTACATAACATTGAAAATTCGCTACGATTTAACGCCACAGTATTTGCGGATAATAAGACCTATCATACTACTCAATATAAAAGTTACATGAATATATACTAACGCTTTACTTAATATAATATAAAATACAGACAATCTCGTGCTTATTTTTGCCGTTAATGACATGCTCGACACGCGTATATACATTAATATATACAATGTAAATTTATTTATACGACACCATAATACTTTGTTTTATATATGTATAGCATTTCCTACGGCGCCATTCCACAATGCCACGGTATTGATTTAAAAGTACATTCGTTGTTTTCATAATGTTGTATCTGTACATGTATATAGGTACCGACGCCCATTTTCGATACTTTCGTGACCCGCGCGCACCATCCGCAACCTCCCAAATCAACGAACGTGAGTGAATGGATAAACATTAACCCCACCTCTCAGTGACAACTACCAATCGACCAATTATATCTGCACTAATCATTCAATAAATGTATTCACCTATTCCCAAAATTTTTTATTTTAAAATAACATTAATACATGAGCGAAAATTATTGCAAATAATAATTACACAAGCAGTCAAATAAAACATTCAAGTAGAAAAAAAAAATTATCAAAGATTCTAATTAATATAATTGTAAAAATTATGCAACGAATTTTTTATTCATTATATTTTATATATTGTATTTTATTTATTATATAAAAATTATTAATTAAAAAAATATATTGGTGTGTACGTGAATTTAAGTGGATTAATTTTAATTTCTTGAATAAAAAAATTCGCTTAAATCATTCATGTTTTGTGTCACATGAAATAATAACAATGTGTTTACATAATAACGGGTGTGTTTATTTTTATGAAATTCAAAATTGCAAATGAAAAATCGTGTTTTGAAAGGGTACACGGTCCGTTGACCGCACCCTTGTGCAAAATTATAGGAGGGTGGCTCGTTACTAGGTACGAATATTTCGAGGATGAAGTAATAGCGAGGCAAGGGGATGAAGAGTTTTTACTATTGATTACTGAATTAAAAACGCGCATGCATAATTCAGTTTAACTCAGTTATACTTATGGTCTAGTACAGTAGGGGGCGTGTATGTATATATCTGTAGCAATCTGTACGTACATATATCTCGTTCATCCCTTAAATTATTTTTGCCATGAGAGGACACTAGTGGTAAAAGTTGCCCCCTGCGGTAAAACTTGAGATATCCATTGAGTTGCGATAAAAATTCCGATGGAAAAATTACGTTAACGTTATTACCTTCTGCTACAAATTATCAATTGATAATTAATTAAATATATTTAATAATGTATTTTATTTATTCTTAATGGAATGCATGTATGTGTGTATTTTTTTTTCTTTAGTAAAATTTTACACAACGATATCAGTGCAAATTATTATCAATTATTTATTCTGTAAAATAAATTGACATATACAACGAGGTATATCTTAGTGATTGTATGATAAAGTGTTATTTTTTTGTGCTCACCTATTTTTGACAACTTTCTGCTTTTTCTGAATAGGATATGCTGAAGTATTTAGAGAACATATGTGAAGTATTATTAAATTTTTGAATTAAGATCAAATTTTACTAAATTGGCTTGTGAATTTACGATAAATTGAGCAAAATTAAATTTTGATTGGTGACAAAAAATCATTTGGCTTGCGGATAATTCAGATAATTTTCCTCTTTTTTTTATATTTTTTATTTACTACTATGCGGTTATATTTATATTGTAAATTGAGGTACGATTAATCCGTGCATGAAACTGGATAAGTTCACGAATGTCGTAATTTTTTAAAGTGATTAATATTAAATATTTTTATAACTTGATTTCTATTCATTTGATTAATTAGAATTTAATTGTAAATCTATAGTCTATTTACATGTATGTAACATTGTTGAATATTATATTAGTGACGGATTTTTATTGGATATTCCAATGTTTTTTTTTTTTTTTTGCTATTAATTAATGGCATTTATACATCATATGAAAAGATCGTGTTTGATTTTGTTTTAAAATTCAATGTAATCTTTGATTTCCTTTGACGAAACTGTAATTTATACAAATGTATGGAGTATATACAATAATTTTTGTTTAATACACAATAAATATACAATAAAATAATTTTTTATATCAGTGCAGAATGAAAAGTATTAAAAGAAAAATATCGAAGTCAAAAATTTGTTTATAATTCGATTTGTCATGACAGACAATTCACATGTAAAGTATATATAAAATTGTTTTCTCTACAGTTTACATATAATTTCTACTATAATAATATTAGAGATAATTGGAGAGATAAATTTTATCAAAGATAAAAATTTCTTTGTAAATTTAGAATTTTTAAAATCAAAATTGATATTTTGTAATAATTAATCTTGAGTTATTATTATGCAATTTTTTATTAAACCTTCATCACGTTCACCAATGAAGTATAAAAATCATCGAATAACTTAAAAAAATAAATATTTTCATAAAAAAAAAAAATATTACGTTTAAATATTTAAAATATTAATTTTTTTTCTTTATTAATTTTATAATTAATTCGTAATTATATGTTAAATTTATTTTTTTTTTATTATCAAACACAATAATAAAATTATATTCATCTCAAAATTTAACCATTTGAATAATATTTCCATATAAAAAATAAAAATCTGAATGGCCAATGAATAAGTGAATATTCATTAACAAAAATGTATCTCAAATTATTGTAGATCAAATTATAAACGCAAACTTTAATCCACTTTCGTTGAATACATCACATAACTATTTTTCATTCACGTCCCGACATTACACACTCACACACAAACCCATACATACAACCTTCAAGTCTGTTATTTAGCTACAGTTTGTTTCCAGAATCGCTAGATGTACGAAGTGAACAAACTCGTTAGTCGCAATTGTTCTCTATAATTTATGATTAACTCTCCCCCTTTTTTTCATTTCTTCCTCTCCCTCTCGTACATTTTCTCCTCAAACAAATCGTCCACTGGTTTTGCACATAGACAATCTCGTGAATCTCATGAAGAAAAAAAAATAGTACACTAAAATTATTCAGATATTCCTATCGCAGATCAAATATCATAAACCATTCAAATGTTTTTTTTTTATTTTTCTAAAATCTAGTTTTTATTTGACGTGACATTCACCATGATGAACGTATCTAAGTTGATCCGTTTCGACGGTTGCTAACCATTGTTTACGTTCATTTACTGTAATAGAAATTTATTAATAATAATGATTGACATTAATATTGTGATAGTTTGATTATTTTTGATTAATAATGACGATAATATATACGTGACCGCTGAATGACAATGGTATGACAATTGTTATAGCAGTAGTCATAGTAGTAGCAGTAATAGTAATAGTAATAGTCGAAATATGAATTTAATTTTGGCTTAAAATTTTCTATTATTTATGATTTTTATACTAGAAAAATGTTAGTTTTTGTGATGAACAAGCATTGTGATCACTATATTAAATAATTCATTAATCATCAGCAGCTCATTTAATTCATTCTACTCAAACTTGCAACGATTAACTGTTTTTTGTATCAATTTGTCCAATTTTATTTTGAAATATTGTAATTTTCGGACTGAATTCGGTCAATGTGCTGGAATCTATTTGATTATAAGTATCAATGCTCTCTTTTTGTTCATTATCACGAATGTCTTCAATGAATCGTGGTGAAATGCTATTATTTCTTTTATGAGTTGAGACCAATGCACTACTTTCAAATTTTGGTTTACGTACTTCAGGAATTTTTTGATCAACTGACAAACAGCCACTTTCTAAATTTGTCGATTCTTCTTGAAATGTATTTGATTTGGTTAATCGTTGTATTTTTTGTAACTCTGGTACTTCATCTTTGAGTAAAGCTCCAGTTATCACCGGTTTATTGCACTCTGGCTTGTTATAATTATTAATCAAGCCCTTCGGCGTCATTGGCTTCATATTAATTAGTGTCGCGCCATTTATCGCTTGGAAATTATTGTTGCATCTCAATGTGTCTGGTGAACTGTTTGTGTCTGTCGTGTCCTGATGCTCCAATGAAGAGCCAGAATCTAATGAATTACTGGGCTTCTTCTGAAATTAAATTCCATATAAGAATTAAAAAATGACTAATATAATTTTTCATAATATTATTTAATTTCTTTATAGATACTCACAAAATCATTTATGTTCTTATTAATATTCATCGTATTATTCAACGCCGTATTATCTACATCAGGTGATTTGTCGAATTCCATCCATTTGGAGCTACCCTCAAGTTTTCCAGACAATGGAACGCCATAATAATCGTTTGTTTCATGCAACGAATAGCCAAGCTGAACGGCATCATACTCCACTTGGTTTCCATAACGATAACCGTGATTTACCGAGCCATAACTCGAAATTGATAAATCAGACTGGGACAATCCTGTATTAACACTGCCAAACAGCTTACTCGATTCAAAATCTATAATCATTATCCAAAGAAAAAAGAAAAATAATATAATTATTATTTTTCATTTACTAAAAAATATTCAAATAAATACAGCAAACACTTTGTGTCTGGATTTTTCTTATTTACAATATACATATCTTCATTTTTTTCTTCTATATCCTCATACGCACCTGCTGGAAAATCATCTAAAATTTCTGCTCGATGTACCAACGCCTGTTGATTACTGACACCGCCATTAGCATCGTCTATCGAACTTATATGTATATTAATATCATCCTTTGCGTAAATTGGCTGCATCTCAACGACGACAGGATCATCCTCCATTGATGTCTATAAAAATAAAACAAAAATCCTTATCCACTGAAAAAAAATATTATAATTACATAAATGCACAAATATTTTTTTTAAATCATCAAAACTATGACACAGGAAAAATCAGTAATATTCTCTGAATGCTTTATTATTATATACACATACACATATGTATGTAATTATATATCAATATTATAAATCATAATGGTCGAATACAATGAATAAAATCGATAAAATTCACCTATACGTGAGTATCGCGTTATTTGTTATCGTCTTTTTCATCTCGAGAGAAAGTTCTTTTTTGTTTGCCATCACACAGGATATGTATATATATATTTTTACATGTGTGAGGATGAAGTATAATACCAATATACACGGTGTGAAGGGTTTATGGGTTAATGATGAACGTTGCACGACGTATATAACTATTTAACGAGAGAAAAGGGGTCGATTACTCACCGGGGTGAGTACGTTTACTGTGTGAGTTTCATTTGACCCCTTTATGATGAACCTTTGGTGCGTGATATACACCCCTTACTCTGTTTCTTAGCCGGAAAATTGATCAGGATGGATGTGACAATGGCTAGTATATTTATTTATGTGTAAATAATTATTTATAATGAGAAAAGAAATTTAATAAAAATAAATATTTCTCTTAATACAAATTTGAACGATGTTGATAAATTTTATTAATGAATTTTTTATTTTTAGAATAATTATTACTGTTTTACGAAACATTTTTTATATTTTTATTAAGTATGATTTTTAGTAATGGAATATTTGATAATTTTTTTTTAAATATCTAATTATTAAATTTTTTTTCTTTCTATTACTATTCTGCTTTTTCCGCGTATCTTTATTATCTCTTTATAATAGAACGAACAAATGAAGCAATTAGTTTTATCGATATCATTAACACTACATATACTATATCTTATCTAAGTCAACAATTATATTTATATAGCATGATGAAATTGCTGAGAATTTAATTGTATATATTGTAAGACAAATAAATTATTAATATTAGAATTAAAAATAAAGTGAATAATCTAATCTAATTTTTTAAATAGATGTATATACATATACATTAATTCAATCAAGCTGTCAGTGGCTTTTAAAGCACTTCTGCTTATCCCGAAATTTTATCATTAATACTTTAACACCAGCCTTATAATTAGAGTACATTCATCGGTATATGCATTTACCTATCGACCGAGTTAGATGCTTTCACGCGAAATTAATCTCATTCGCCATTAACGAAGTTCCTCTCAATTTTCCATAATAGCTATACTGACACAAATAAAATATACCGTAGAACAAAGAAGAAAAGAAAAATTGTCAGCTAACTATTACAATTGTTTCAATCAAATAAATATTTTCTCACAAAATATTTTACAAACCTTTTTATCTTTTGAATATAAATTATTTTTTCTTTATTTTTTTCTTTTATTTTTCTTATGAGTTTACTTTTCATACTCACCACTCGTTCCTCCGTCTCCACAATAAGATGATTATTTTTAAGTGTAAGAGTGATAATATTGCCATTAGAATTTTTACTCGTGTGTTTTTCTGAAGATGGAAAATCATCGCTGTTAGTCACAATAGCTACGTCCTCTATCGCTTCCGATCTATTTATGCTATTCACCAGCTACAAAAAAGAATCAGAAACAAAAATATTTGTCATTATTCCCTGTCGATGATATAATATTAAATTATAGTGATGTCAATGGTTTGTGATTAATTTTTGATTTTTAATTATAACTGGACACATTATAATAAATTATTTCGTATACGACAATCTCGGATATTTTTAATCGACAAATACATGTGATGATACAATGTAAGGTGCGATCTTCCGTTGGTTTCTTGACTTAGAGCATCGACCGCGTTGGAATTCAACGGCTTAGATTTGTATACTTGTTCCTTGGTTCATTAAAAATTGATGCTCGTGAATATTCTTCGCTGGACCAAACGAGAACTTTGCTAAAATTATTTTCTCTATTCATCGATGAGAACCGTATATACTTTTATTCTACATCAGATATGCGCATAATAATATGCATATATTGTAGCCGTTTACACAAATAAATACGCATATATGAATAAAAATCGCTATAAGACTGCACGAAATTTTATGAGAGAATATCATCTGAATAATATGAATTATTTTTGCTAATTGAAGTATTCTGGTTGACGATAAATTAAATAATTACATTCCATGTAATAATAAAATATACATGATTAATAAATTCATCATTTATATATATTTCATTATCAGTTTAATTTTTTTTCCTCTTTATCTCATCAATTTTTTTTTTTACCTATTTATTTTATTCATTTCTTTTTATCTCTATTTTCAATTTAAATTTACTCGTTGGATGTTTGATAAATTACATTACATTAGTTTTATATGTGCAGGAATGTACAAAAATTTTTGTATTTGTGAATTCCGTTGTAAAGTTAAAATTAAATTCAAACAACAAATTTCTCCGCTGACCAATGCTTTTCACTGGCCATTTCTCATTCTCTATCGCTTCGTCGCTCTTTCATATCGAATTGTATACTCGTTACGTGTATACGGCATTGCAGTAAAGTTCGTGAGCTTGAAGACGAGCACGTTCCACTCTAATTACCACCAGCAAGGCCCTGAGTTATATTGGACGAAGGGAACGGAATTAATGGCGATTACATATTTCATTCTACATCGAGTTTGCTACTACATCAAACATCATCACCACATGTTTGATATCATTCTGTCGTCATCGAACAAATTTACACCATTATTTAATTGCTGATTCGTCACTTGGTTAAATTTATACAATACATTTCCTACACTGAAAAAAAAAAATTCACAGCTAATAATACATCAAACAAAAAAATTAATACATATTCCACTAAAAAATAAAAATTATCAATTTATCAGTTGAAAATATTTTTTTTCTACAGTCTCACTCATTTATCATATTAATAAATCACATAAATTATCAATTAAAAATATACGTATAAATATAATATATATATTTTATCATATTTATTCTATTTATTGTTACACAATAAAATTACTTTTCTTTTCGAGATTCCATTGAAACTGAATTTCTATCGAGACTGAAAGTTAGAAACTGGTTAGATGATACATCACGCGTGGTTGGGTTTTAGATATGGTGTGTGGTATTAGAAAGGGAAATAACAGACCTCACATACATCAGGCAACGTAGCCAGTCTAGACACTAGACAGACTATCCGGCCAAGGTTATCTATCAGACCATTCGTCCATCTACCTACAGCTTTGTCTGGCGGTATGTATTTATTTTATATGTAATAAATCCTAATGATTAACTCTACATTAGAATGAGACAACCTGATATTTTTGCTGTTGAAAAAAATTCAAACATCTTTGTATATAAGAGGAAAAAAAAATATAAAATGAAAAAAATGTAGGATTATTTAATGACAAATAATACAAGCGACAAAAGATGGACACGTAAAATTATAATAATGAAAGGGGAGTAGGAGAAAGAAACAGAAAGAAAAAACTTTGAAAAAGATCTGTAGGTATATGTATATAAATATATATATACATGTGTATGCATGTGCAGGAATGTATACAAAGTTGTCTTTTGATTCAACTGGCTAACGGTTAATGTCTATCTGAGATATTTTTTTCTCCGAGTCACACGATTCATGTCCCCATTGAATGCGATATCTGTTTGTGCTCTATGTGCTCTTCAACCATGTACAATATAGAATCTGCCGGGTTCACTGTACCATCACGATACTATAACCGTTTTATTAAAAGTACAACCGATGATAAATCAAAGCAGCGGTTATTTTTCAGTATAATTTAATACACATACTCGGTTCTTGTTAATTTTTAAAAGATAAAACATTTTTTTATTTTTATTTTTTATTATATACATGCACAAAATAGATCAAAGAACATCTGAATTGTATGCAGTATGCAAATATAATTCCGGGAGAAATTTAAAAATATCAAAATAGAAAGAATGTAAAAATATTTATATAGAATTATTACCATTGATTTTGTTTTTCTAAATAATTATCATTGCATTATTTATATACTGCATATTGCGACGATTTACTACAACATATTTACGTGATTGAGTGCGTCTATCTTTAGGTTAATATAAATACAACTATAAATATTATTGTGCAGTTTGGCATACACAAGCCGAAAAAATATATGAATATATATTTTCGCCTATAATTTTGTATATGAATTTATGCGCATAGTGGTGATCCCAAAGGCTACTGACCCTGACCCAGGGGGCGTTGATCTTTCTTTTGCACTGAGACCACGCCATTTCCTCACGCCGTCTAGTTCACGGCACCGGTATATCGAAAAGTTCAGCAAAGAGTCCCTCCATGATATAACAAAACTTGAATTTGTTTTTGAAAATCTCAACCAATTTATTATGGTCATCAAAAAAATATCCACAATCACCCAATAAAACTATTATCAATTCAATTATTTTCATTACAATTTATATTTCGGAATAATATTAATCCACAAGCCAGCATGACTAATGGATTATTATAATGAATCGCCACACCGTTATAGCAAATACAATTCAATATTAATAAATTACAAACATATTTAATTTTCATCTATAAATAAATGACTATAAATTGTAAATATAAATGCAAAATAAATTGTCAGGTGCTTTAGATTTTTATAATAATAATAAATATTGTTTAGTATCTGAACATGTTATCGTTTGTGTTATTTCAACAAGAGATTTAAAGAAAAATTTATTCTGTGGGGAATAAAAAAAGTAGGGTGGCAATTTTGGTGTTTGGCAAACCATTACTTCGCCACATATAACGGATTTACTTCACCATAAACTCACCAGGAACTTCAGCGACTACAGTTTATTAGAGTTACTGAGGCAAAGGGGAATTGAGGAAATTCTGTATAGAGTGAATTGTGTACCGAGGAATCCTGTGAAATCTTATTTCTAGTTTAACGAGTCTATTTCAACATGGTTTACACATCCTTGTACAAATGAATACTCTTGTATAAATACACAGATACAGAATATTTGTCACAAAGATATATAATATTTCCATGACCCAAAAATGCCCCACATCAATGACCGTTGTAGGTATGGAGTAAGCTATGCCCCTTCCATAAAAGGATTGCTAAGGCCCATTCCTGTTTCTCATCTCATCCGCCTTCGAGCATCAGCTCTTGTGCACGCGCCTGTGTTGTCTTGTTCCCGCTACACTCGCGTATGTGGATACCAAAGACGCGATCACACGTAGACGAGTTTTGCTGCTTGTGTCCTATATTCCCGAGGGGCCTTTCACCTCTTGTCTTCGTGAATTCACATTGGCTTATGCTACATCATTGCTATAAGACATCAAATATTTTATATTTAGTTTTGTTTAAAATTCATTTTCTCAGTAAATTTATTTTGTTAAATAATAGCTGGTTTTTATTTGTTATTTATTGTACTCTAAAGATATTTTTTTTTATCTAATCATTTGAGGATGATGAATATTCTCAGAAATAACCAGGAAGTTTTTTGTTTATTTTTCCATTATTTTTTTTCTGCTATCTGTAATGGTTTTAGTTGAAGAAAAAAAAAAACAATTTTGATGATTTGAGTTACATCGCAATTATGTCATTATTATTTTGGAATAAGGACTTATTTATAATTCAATGTATATGACAAAAAGAATTTTGTATTCTTAGAAAAATTTTTTTTCTCAAACTTCTACACTAAAAAAAAGATTCATGAAGGTCACGATAATTTAGTATAAAATACGTCTGGAACCGGTTGATGACTAAACCATTAGACTCCATTCTGCCCTCATGGTCATTATGAAATACATTTGTGAAATGACAATTTACGTAATCATCACATAAAAATTATATAGAACACAAATATTATTTTCTATTTCTCATCTTGAAATAATTACCACTCCAATTTTAATATCATACATTAAAATATATTTAACACGCTTATTTACTTCCTTATATCATACCTAAACGTGACTTATTGACTTTATCCATAAAATATAATCATTCACAATGGTAATGAACTGTATAAATCCGCACAATAAATTAGAATTGAAATAATTAAATCACCAATCGCAATGACGTTGTTGTAATTTCCTTCAGTAAAAAAATTCACGTCTAGTTTGTATCATACACCTCATACATATTCGTTAAAAATTTGTTAATACATAAAAAATTAGACTGTATTTTATTATTCTCTTTTCTCTGAAAATAATGAAAGAATTTCAATGTTCAATACATATGTCTAAGACGTTAAATAAGGCAACACAAAGCGTGTCTATATAATAGTAGATACATACGCATATTGGCAAAGGTGCGGCTGTCTAGACGCGTTTATGCTAGTTCAAGGTTAGGCCAGACGGAAGTCTGGCTCCACTGTGTTTGGAATAACATCAGTGTATAGCCACAGCAAAGAGTTGTGGTATACGCATATAAACTTTTATGTGTATGTATACATAGAAACACACACATAACTATACGCATATCATGAAGCCGATTGAGAAGCAGAGGTTGACTCGGCGTGACGATAGTGCTAGACGCGCCTACACCCAGTAACATAGGTTAGTGACATACCAAGGCCATAATTATTACATATATTTATGGGTATACGTTTGTAAAATAATTTGAGAGAGAAATAACAATTGCAAATTACAAGATGTATTTTTTTTTCATTTTTTATTTTTTGGTAGGATTGCGAAATGTAATTGATGATGTAGGATAATTTGAAGATTTGTCAGTGGTGGAGATCGACAAGTAAAAACTGGTAATAAAAAAAAGTTACAAGCTAGTAAAACTTGGATGAGAACTAATAAAAAATCTATGGAGCTTGTAAATTAAATATAACGAATTAAACATTTAAAATAGTAATAAAATTAATTGAATAGATAATGAAATGAATGAAATAATTAGTAAAAAGTTATAAAAATTAATTTATTAAGTAGTGAAAATAAAATCTGAATAGATAATAATAATAGTTGAATTAAAAAATACAACGGTCTGGATATTTAATAAATTTTTGAAGAACTATAGTGAATAATCTATAAATAACAAATAAAATTCATGAATATTTTTAGTAAACTTAAATAGATATAAATAAATGCAAAAACAGGATGCAAATATTGACCGACATGATGAACAACAAATTGGCCAGCTTCCCGAAATAAAACAAGAGAAAAAAGAGTATTAAGAAAAATGTATATATCTTTACGTTAATGACAACTTGTACCCGTCACTACTATCATATTATTTATTTAAACATATACAAATTCATCTCAATAATTCATACAACATTTAAAAATATATTTAATTTAATAAAATCATTGATTTTTCCTTTATAATAACTAACTGAAATAAATAAAAAACACAACGCTGGGAATGAGAATACATTTTAGATAAACCGAAGTGAGGAAGGATGTGTTGGTCAGACAACATTTTACTTTGTCGGATACACCATGAAACATATCCATGTGTGCGTTCAACTATTAATAATTCAACATAATAAAGTGCTTTGTCTTTGATATGCGCTGCTAATCGCATAAATTGTCTATAAACTTTTAAAGTCTACATTAAATCGGAATAACATCGCGAAACTCTGCACGCACGCACCTGCAAAATATATTCATTTAATAGTTCTACCATTTAATACTGCCTAAATATATACACACACAGTTTTACTCAATCGATAAAAGTGAGCTCTTTTCGTTCTAACACACAGGTTTGGTGAATGTGTATGTTAGCATGAAAAATTATTCTGTATAGTTGACCTTCGAAGCTAATATACCGTTAGGGGTGACAGACGGTCAAACAGCGCTTATTGTTAATTTTGAGGTCAATGCACACATAGACATTTAATAGACTACACGCAGGTTTAGTATTATGTGACTAGATTCTAATGCCTTCAGGCAAATTTAATTCGTATTCTATATTATTTATTTTTGTTGACGCTTACGTAACTTCGAGCACGATGGAACGTGCTAATAAATATGTATCTCGAAATTATGATGGAATAAATGTCCTTGAGTATTTTGTACCTCTCTTTTATAAACATTCACTGGTGTATTGTTGAATTTATGTTTTGTGTACTGTTTTGGAATTTATTATTACAAATGTTTTAATAGAGACAGTGCTATTGTCGTGGTTTATTAAATTATTTTATTAAAATGCAACGTTGACGTACACTGAGAAAGTATAAATTAATTGAAGCTACTTAGTTTATTGTATTAAATTTAATATTTATTCCAAAAGAGTTTTAAATTATTTGATGTGAATATTATTTATTTAAAGCTTGCATTTTATTTAGTTTTTATTTTTCGGGGTTCATGAGTAGAATTAAATTTATCTCACACACCCTGAAATATATTCATATTCACTGTCAACAATTTTTGTCCTTTGCTCATTGAATAAAAAAAAAAAAATTATAAAAATATTTAAAAAATTTTTTATATGATATAAATATTAATAATTCTATCAATGTCGATAATTGATAAAATTGATGTATAATACGTTTAATAAAAAAATATATTATATATAATCAAGCACTCGATGTAGTTCACCCTTTTCCCCTTGTTCATATGACAAATAAATATACATACATATGTATCGAATAATTATTTCTATACGTTATGTTTTACAAGCGCAGTGAATAATTTGTTTGATTTTAAAATTATTCATTCGATACTTGGAATATCGAGATAATCACAATGCAAATTTACAATGGTGAATATTTATATATGTATATTTTATAAAATTTCGATCAATCAAATGTCCCTGCAGTATTAAAATCAAACATAAGGTTTATATTGGAGTATTGTCATCTTTAAGCAATTATCATTGTCTTTTGTACGAATTTTTTTTCGCGTATGTACATGTGGTTAAAAAAAATTGTGCGCTTCGTTAGAAACCCTTTTGGTTTCGACATGAAACAAAGGGGCGAGAAACGCGGGAAAGAGAGAGGAAGGAAGAGAATCATAAGGGGAAATGACTACCGCGAAATAACCGACTATTCGAGGAGGTCGACGGTAAATAACTATAATTTCGCTTTGGTCCGAGTATATTTTTCGGGGATCGGAGAGGGGCCCAGGATTGTATATGATGGGAAGGGACAGAAGAGCATACTATGCAATGGAGAAATAATATAAGGAGGGGAAAGAGCGAAAAGCATGTTATTCGGGAGCTTAGGTCCGTCGACAAGAGAGTGCGCGCAATGTTGAGGGGCCAAATGCGGGGCCTGGGTGCAACGACCCTTTCTCAGGTCAGCTACCCCGCTATGAGCGGGTCTTTCTCGCGAAATTTTTATATACAAATGGACAGATGGATGTAAAAAAGTGCGCGATAAATGAAAGGGCGAATTTGTCGCGAGGAAACCAATATGCCGTTTAATTTTATATAAGTCCCAAGTTTTTCAATGTCTCTCAGAAAAATGAATAAAAAAATAAATACTCCAAAGCACGTAATTTAATCCGCAAAATATTCTTTTATTATATTTTAAATATTTTTCTTTAAGATTAGACAAAAGATAATTTCTATTGTCTTTTTATTTTTCTATTTGAAAAAGCTCTGCAGAATTATATTTATTTTTTCACGCGGACGTTTTAATTATTTGTTTATGCGCAACAATCACATTGCAATATTATATATTTAATAATTCAAGCAAAGTAAAATTGGAGAAATAATGAAAAAGAAAATGTCTACAGAGTAAGTATAGATTCACTGAAACGTCAACGGGAAATTTATTATTATGAGCCTGCGGGTGCAATAATGTTGCCATTAAGAAGTTTGGTAGAAAGTCACGCCGGATATGGGGCCCCATTCTCCACTGGATGAAGTAGAGACTCTTTCACTCTCTCTCTCTCTCT
>JAQQBR010000004.1:4403260-4448470 GCA_030347285.1 Microctonus hyperodae
AACTGCATAAAAAAAACAATTATTCATTTTTATTCGATTAATAAATATGAAAATAAATAATAGTAAAAAAATATAATGAGAAACGATGATGAATTGAATCTAAAGGCAAATGTACGAGCAAATTCACTAGAGTGCTTTTATTTGTCGTTGCCTTGACTTGTCTCAGCTTTTCTCGTTCACGTCACACCATCTCGCTGTTGCCTCGATGATTTATACACGCTGAGATGTGAAACTGCATCGTCTAGAACGTAAAAGTAACTCGAGGCGAAAGAAAAAAAATGAATAAAGGAATATCGTATCATATACAAACCCGTATGTGAGGAGGTAGTAAATAGCAATAAGGAGAAAGCGAATGCGACACCGATAAGGAATGTTGTGATGCTTAACTGAGTTGAATAAAAGTAGAATAAATGCCAATATAGTGATTATATAGATATTATACGAGAGGAATGGGGACATTATATATAGGGAAGGAGTGAGTTATCAAGAAGAGAAGGGAAAAAGGGTGGTAAGGGAAACGAGGTATGTATAAGGAAGGTAATCTCAAGTGAGAAAAGAGGGAGACAATCATCTATACATACATACACATTGGAGGTTGTTGCATAGCGGTGGGGCTGAGAAACAGGCCAAGAAAGAGTTAGTTGGGTAAGAAAGGGAGGTGAAGTGTGGCGTCTTATTGCAGTATGAGTGGGGGGAAATGTTAGCAGCGGGGCTTTTGAAAAAAATCAAGAAGCTTTAAGAAGGCGTGCTGGATACCCCCACCAATCGAGTGGTCACGCAGGCTTCTAGACTCGCGCATAGACAACAAGTGCTCCGTGTGCTTCTCTTTAATATAATACATTTGTAATTAACAATGAGAAAGTATTTGAAAGGGATCAAATTAAGAGAAAAAATATGTTTGTATATTTTTAACGGTGCTCGAAAATTAATGCATAGATTGAAAGAAAAAAAAAAAAGAATGACGGCGAAATAGGGGGAAGAGAGAGCGAATAAATTATTTTTATGTTTATGTATATGTTTGAAAAAGTGTGTGTGTGTAGTATCTGTGTGACTGTGTGATCCCATTTAATTTGTTCTTCTTTGAAATTTTTTTTTTCTTTTCATTCTACTTCCACCAAAATTTTCTCTTCTATTTCTTTTCGTTATCGTTCGCGCGCAATTATTTCTTTTTACTCGCGAATTTTTGTAACGCCCACTTTATTTCATTTCCCATGTTCTTCACTTTTTCATTCCCACTAGGCTCCGAGGTCAACACCCGAAACTTCACGATGCATAATACTCGCAAGATTGAACGGACAATATTCATCTGATCGTCCTTCTAAATTTCTTTCACGATTAATTCATTTTTTTTTTCACTCTTCGATTTATTCAATTCATCTTTCTTCTTGTATTTTTTTTCCATCTCTGTATTATCTGACATTCATTGATATTTTTCGCGCAAACAGTTGAAAACCCCTTGCTCTAATTGCCAATTATTCAACACAAACAAATTTATTTTCACCGCTATACACGAATCTTTATTTAATTGTTATACCAGATAGATGGTTGCTCCACTTATAATACTGCCTGCAGGCACATCAACAAAGTTTCCACTCGCATAGTTTCATTTCAGTGTATTAATTCAGTGATATACTTTGTGAAATGTATATTTTAAAAAATTTTATAAATACACCAAATATTTTATGGAATTAATAATAGTGTAAATATTAATAATATGCGCGTGTGGTTGAAACTCATGTGCATACATTAATTATGTATTATTATTATAATGATCATTACTATTATTATTGTTATTATTATTATTGTCAATTTGTATGTGTAATAAAAAATAAATATGTAGAATCAGTAGATCGTAAAAAATATTCAGTGAATTACGAATCTACGTATGGAATTTTTCATAGCAGAATATTTACGAAAAAATTTTTACATTTCGCTCTGGATGAATCGTCTCATCGCAACGTGCTTTTTTACCAAATTATTTTTGTCACGAACATATTATTATAATGCTGGTTAAATTCTTGACGGGTATTTTATGCAAGTTGTACACATGCCACGACTGCAAGCCATATCGTTCAAACTAACGTTAGAATTGCTAGAATCATCGCTAAAAATTGATGGTGATTTTTCGAAAAAAAAAAATAACCCATTTAATTATTTCTCATCATTTAGCTGTCAGGAAAATTATAATCAATAAAATTAAATAGTATATTATATAATAGATGTGAAAAAAATTTTATAAAAAATTTTTTTTATTAAATATGTAAAATTTTTCAGTTCTCAAAAAATTCATTCAAATTTTATTATCATGCGAATTTACAATTTTATTCCGCGGTATTAATCTAGACAATTTTATCTATCGTCAAGATACATAGAGAAATATATAATTTATATATGTATACATATATTTACACACATATATTTATACATATTTATAGTAGTGAAAAGGAATATGAGAAAGCATATGTAAAACGACATCTGTCTAAATATTTTTATGTCAACCTACATATATCATCGAATGTATAGAATATACGAACACATCTGAATGTGATTATATATCACATAAGTTTTTATTCTCTATATACATACATTATATTATCTTGCACAGACATATGTGAAGATATCTGTGTGTAGCCTCAACTGTAGAGAATTGAGAATAAGAAACTTTTCTCTGAAAGAAATCTAGACTTTAATATATATTGATACTATAATATATACACATATATACGTAAATATATATATATATATATACATTCGTGAATTTATCAACTACAATAAAATTTTATATTTATATACAAGTGTATATTTATACCCTTTTTGAAATCAATTATGAAATCCGCATGAATTTCACACTGCAAACGAAATTATTCAATCAAAATGCATAGCAACGCATTGCGTCACAGGATAATTAATTTGTAGGTATATGTTTAAGTGTATGTAGGTATATATGTGCATAGTTGAGTTTGGAATCGATAGCAATGTTGTAAATAATCCCAGAGATTGCATTTATGTCATGATTAGTCTTTAAAATCTTTCACAAACATGTTGACGATCGGACGACATGAAATAGTTATGTGTTGAGATTGTTCGTTGGCATCACGTACTAATTCTTATTCCACACATGAAAATTGTACATGAAATAAAACACTTGGCACGCGACACATACGTATGTATATGTATTTATTTATGTATAAATATAGTATGCAATCAGAAACCCACTTTTGAGAATAAATATAAATATATATGAGAGTATATTTAATTTATTTACTGTGAAAGAAAAATATATTTGTGAATAATACATTATGCTAACTCTCAATTTCAATATATTAAAAATAATACATTTCCTGCAGATGTTATTTTTTGTTTATTTTTTTATGTTTAGTATTAAATTTTCTCGTGAATATTTTTAAACGCAAAAAAAAACTGAATAAAACCAACATATTTATCGCTTTGGAAAATAGCAAACAAGTGAAATTTCATGCGAAAAAAAAAATTAATTTTGGCACATTTGCAAATGTGATGAAAATATAAAACTATAACAAGTTACAGAAATTTAAAAAAAATATTTTAATGCAGTATATTATATTATTATATTAATTATTTAATAATGATACTGATGATGCAAAAACCACTAGCATTACTATCGCTATCATAGCTTATATTCCAAGCAAATATAATCATCATTCAATAAACATATTCGATGAGGTCAAGAACCTTTCATATTCCAATTCGTTCGTTTGATGTTTCATTGATAATACCTTGAACCCAAGAACAGCTGCCATGAATGTATATGCGCAGCAAATAATATCACGCTGGTACTGTAGTACATATTTACTATCAACATGTCTATTATATATGTACATTTAATGATATATCTAGATACATGATACACATACACATTATCCGTTTGTGTTCTCTTTGTCGAATGTATGGGATATGAATAAATAACCATCCGTATATACATACGTTCGACTGAGTAGCTTAAATCCAAATTGTAATTTCATTGCATAATCAAAAGGCTTGGGGTTTATGTAGTATTCATTGTTATATAGCTCTATTTATCCGAATGTTGCACTAGATTAAGAGCATCATTAATTGATTTAATTAAAAAATATTCAGGGAATAAATAATCAAATTTTGATTGTCAATTTTATAAGAAGTTTATTTATTAATAAATAGGTGATATTTCTTTTTTTTTTTATTGGGGTGGATTTTATATTATATGAATATTTATGTGACATGTGGATGAGAATTATAGTTACTACGTGGCACGTTAATTAATATCAGACAGTTATTGAAACTGTTGTAATAATCAACTGAATCACGTAGTGTCGTAAAAGTAACTAGAATGTGATCGTGATTAGAAATGTAATATATACTGACAGGAAAAAATATTTATAGATGAGTTTTATTATTTTATTAATGGTTGAGATAATTTATTTTGATAGCTAATTTATTTTAATAATTATTAATGTTTTATATTAGCTATAAATATTTTTTTTTTCCTTTCTGTAATTATATATTTGTTTAACTTGGTGGAGTTATATTTTTATTTTAAATTTCAAATTGAATAAAAATATTTATCTTATAATAATTCTCTTCATCACGAATGAAATGTCAAAAAAGTTTTAATCCCCAGCAATATTAAAAACTTTGATTTATCAATTTATCAATAAACGTATTCCAATCTCTTAGAACTTTAATAAACACAGAAAATATTGGATTTAAATCTTGAAATCGAAGTTCAGTACGATTTAATATTTTCTTTTCCTTTCTGTAATATAAAATGATGAAAAGTAACGAGGATTTAGTCAGGGCAACTTATATAAATAGCTCAAACATAAAATCCTACTAATACTAAAATATATTCCCCTTTACTACGTAATATTCTTTATTTTTATTATTACGATTATTAATTAATCATGAATATTTCTATCCTTGAATAAATAAAAAATTTAATTAAAAAATAAAACGTCAATGATAACGTTTGGAATTTTAAATTTAGTAACACTAATCTTCCAAACTTATGTAATATTTAAATATTAAATTAAATAAATAAAGCTATATACTTCTTTAACAATGCTTATAATTAAAAGAAAAATGTATAAATAGAGTGGTAAAAAATATATCAATAAAAATAAACGTATTTATACAACAACAGAATATTTATTATTCCTGTGAGAATTCATCGCGATATTTTTTACCAAACATCCTGTCTCCTTCACCGCATATACAAATACATATGTGAATATATTTTATCCTTTCAAGATGTACAATAAGAACGTGAGGGGAGTTGAGAGGTGTATGAGGATGGATCGTGGGTGGAAAACGATCTGGGTCTTCCGGGAGCTGACTAAGCAGTGGATCAAAAACTTACCATAAAAGATCCTTTATAGTCTTCCTTTTTTTGGTACTTCAATATAGATAGATTACTCTATTCAAAAAAAGTCAAAGGCTTTATTACTCGAGGGAAAATGAGACAATAGTTAATAACTCTACTGGCGAATCTGCATATTGTATTAATATATCCCTTGATCTACAGAATTTTTACGATAAAAAATAATTTTACATGATTTATCTTTATGATAAAGTTATTCTAAATAGCTATTAGATATTTTGTATGCATACATTCAAAATCTTTCAATGTGTCCTTTCTTCATGTCTCCTTTTACTCAAAAAAAAAAATACAAATAATAATATTTAAATAATAACACGAAAATTGTAGTCCTAAAAATGAAGATGAGTGACGAGAAATATGAAAAAAATAGCTCAGTTAAAGCTAGTTATTTTTCTGCTCTTGTATTGTGTCTGACGAATGATGAAGAATATAAAAATGAGGTCTACTTCGCAGTCCCACATCCGGTACTCGTACTGATGTACAGTCTTAAACAATATCAACAATTGTCTGTCATTGTAGACGAAAAATAAAGGCGAAGAAAAAATACGCAGGCCAATTTGTCTTCTTTTACATACTGCATTTTGGGTACTCAGGAAGGGTATTAAAAATGAACTAGCAGGTGGAAGTCTACGTAAGTACATGGGGACTCAGGCAATTCAATGAGGATTCATGAAGCCACACCTGGCACCTGGTTCTATAGCACTAAAAAAAAAAATAAATAAACACATGAGAATAGTTTTAGTTTTCCAAATATGTAAAATCTATTTAACAATCATCAGCATTATTACAAGAATATTAACTCTGGATAATAAATTCTATCCCATTTTTTTTTTTTTATTCTTCAGTGAAAACTGAATTAAAATTATAATCTCAAGTTTCATCAAACAATGTCCAAATGATCAACAACTACAGAAGCCAGAAAAAAAATGAACAAACAAATCATCTGATGATTTTATGACCAAACAAATGATGTAATGTCCTTCATCACTGTCTCACTGATATTCACAAAGCGAAAATAATTTAAAATAAAAAGCAGAGTAAAAAATAATATGAGTAATGAGCATCGCTTTCACATGCTATAAAATCCACTATAAAAGCTCTACGCTATATTCATACAATATTATCCATTTTGCAAAGTAATTCCTCTTTTATGGATGAGTTCCTGTTCATAATATTCATATAACTTGCAAATTTAAGCTTCAAAGTCATAGATTAAATTTATATTACACCTGATAAGTATTTTTTATACTTGCATATTTAATGTACATATCCATACATATGTTATACATTTTAGTATTGATAATAAATATATTTAGATATGTGAATGGGGTAATTTAACCGACATTGTTCGGTAAATGCGCACGAGCGAAGCTACAATGGTGGGTACAATGTATATATCGTTTGGTCGCGGTCTATAACCGCTGTACAAAGTTTCATTTCGGTTCCAGCTGCCATGACTTTATTCCTGTGAGTTCGCATGCCCAATTCGTATATTGGATAAGCGGCTCACGAATTCATTCGATATTATCTAGAATGAATTGGTGAATATCATCAGATTTAGTTTGACATATATACATGAACTTTATATATCTATGCACGGATGTATGTGTGTATGTATAAATAATTAAGGCGGATTATATACATGAAGATAAATTATAGTGAATGAGTTGATTAATAAATGAAATAATAAAGTTTATGGAAAAGGATTTTAAGTAGATTTTTATATTTAATAATTGGATTTGTGCAAATGTTTGGTGGTTATTAAATAATTTTTTGGGTGATGCAAATTTATTCGACTATTTTTTTACTGCATTTTATTATCGTATTTATAAATTTATGTATTATGATAAAGCGAAAATAAAAAATAAATTGGATATTCAGAATGTTTTTGTAAAAATATTATAAGAAAAAATTTTTGAATATGTTTTTGGATGAATATATATATGTAATATGTATAAAATGATACTCTCGTCTTTTATTGGCTTGGTATACATTGTATACTAATCGAGTATTTTTGCATAAAATTGAAGAATGAAGATAAGGAAGAGAGAACAGTATATTTTTAATGCGCAATATTTTTTTACTTATAGACCTCCCACGTATATTATGTATATACAAATTTATGTAAACACACATATATATATATTTATATGTATTTATGTTCACTAACATGAACATCAAAAAATAAAAATATATTGTAATACTGTTAATATGAAATATAAACGCGAGAGAAAAATGGAGCAAGACTAAAATTAAATGATAATAAGTTTTTTTTTTATTGGATTAATTTTTTTTTCTCCTATGGATTCTGGTGCGAAACTTGGCACATGACGGCAATTTCTAGGATATCCGGAAGACACAAGAATACCGCCGGAAGCCTTTTAAAGTTAGTAATATACTCAGGAATTTTGGGGAAATTCTGTATCAGAATAATAATTTTTTTTTTGTCTCAAACTAAATATTTTTCTGGAGTTGATGCGTAAAATTCGCTATTAATAAATTTATATAGCATTTTAATACACACGAAAATAATAGAATAATATATAATAATAAAGAAAAATTATTTAAAATTATTTTATTATCATTTGTTCCTAGATTATTTAATTCATTTTGATATAAAATCATCATCGCATTATTGAATACTGTTAATTACGCAGTAATATTAAAGTATTGATCTTGCATACGTAATTTCAATTTTTTTAATTAAGCAATGCAATTTAATCCTCTTATCAAATATTAAATTTCTACATAATTACCGATTTATTCAAACTTAATTTATTTAATTCAATAATAATCGTAAAAATTATTAATCAATCTCAATCATCAACATCCTCCCAAAATAATTATGTTTTACTTTGAAATTTTATATTACATCAATAAGTAAAAAATAAAATTCTAAACTCACGTCTTGAGCTGAAAGAATTTGTAATTCCTGCTGGTTGCTTACGCTGGCTGAACCTGACTGATGATGAAGAGATCCAGCAGTATCATCGCGAGGACCAGCACCGTCATACAACACCAAATTTATTGTTTGATTCCTTCTTCTTGTGTACTTTAACCAAAAAAACCTGTAGAAAAATTTACACATTATCGAAAATAACAATTGGAAAAAAATAAAAAGAAAAACTTTAATACCAAAATAAAAAAATTTATAATTATTTCTGCACTGTATTATTACTGTTCTCACCTTATTGCCCAACTAATTATCCATATGAGAAAAATCGGCATCGCAGTAGAGTAGAAAATGAGTATCACCACTCGCAAATCAGATGAATCCGTTCTAACTGAAATAAAATTATTGAATTTTAATTTACATAGGATACAAGTATTTATTAATATAATTTATTTGATTACATTTGCAATTGTTTTATTATTAATATATAAAACGAATTAATTTATTGGGTGGATACTAAATATATTTGAGGAACAGTTTTATGAGTTTGGTTAACGGAACTTTGTATAATGCCACATTGATTTTAATTAGCGGATTAAATCTGTAGAAGTCATGTATAGAATTCACCGGAATTTAATGAAAATTTTGTCGGAATGGTTGGATAATTCTCGGGGCAAATAACTATTATCACAAGAAATACGGTGAATTAAAATTCTAATCTTATAATACGATATACAAGTGTCAGCACTTATATTTTTTTTCTCTTTTAATTCACTGCATCTTCACCTATTCCATTATCATTATATTTTATTTGAAATTCTCCAATAAATTTTTTTTATAAAATTTATCGCTTAATTTTAAAACTGAGCATTCATAATAAATTTTCTCTCAAGAATATTTATGATGTGGTTGATTTATTATACACATATAATAACCTACTAGAGTTAATTACAAACTCGAAAATCATCACTTGAACCTTTTCTACCGTGATCTAATGCTAACTAGCAAATTTAGCAGACACAAGAGACAAAATCATTCAAGTAGTTTATTTTACCCTCTGACTTAATTCACACGAGATATTCAAATTGAACTTGTTCAACCCGAATGACATACAGAATTCCACAACCTTTATTTTATCATCCCCAGTATTAAAATAAATTATAAAAAAATAAAACGAGCCAACTGTGAAGAAAAAAAAATCAGAAAACAGCCAATGAAATAAAATAATTCAGGGAAAAAGGCAAATTTTCTTTCTCGATGAGATTTAATGATAAAATTCTTCCTTAGTGTGCCAGCAATTGGAGCACGATGGTGCTTGTGGTTGAAGAAAATACTAAGCTACGTCCAAATTAAGACCTTGTCTCATTTTATTATACTCACCGTAATCTAGCTCTTCCTGCTCGACGCCGTAACCAGTGGAATTGTAGATGTGCTGGTCGGGATTAAACGTAGACGTTACCACAACGCCAGTTAAGGCCATGGACGGATTAGATGGTATTATCACACTATCGTTAATCGCAGCCACAACCATTGTCGATGGTGATGAAGAAAGCACAATAACAACGATGATGAAAGGACTAATAACTCCAGGCTCGACAATAGTTGGCACGTATTACACAACTGGCTTCTGTACTATTAACAATGGTCGTATTATTTATAAGATTTGTTTAACAATGTGTTGTAGTAGTATTTCATTAATTGAATCTTCATGACAATCGGCCATGTTTAATTTATTTATCAGTGTGGATTAAAATTATTTCTAAATTACTTATTATTAATTTTTAGTATTTTATATTTTAATAATGACACTTTATTTACATTATTATACCAATTTTTATTTTTGATTCATTGATAATATTTATTTATATATATATTTATTTAGTTATTTAATTATTTATATTTATTTTAGAAGCACAAAATAACACTTTGATATTAGTATTTAATTTATAATGAATAAATTTGAGCTACGATTCAATAATATTCAAGTTTATTTATTCAATTTATTTATTTAAAGATTTTCCAACTGGCTCTGAAATTAAATAAATAATAATATTTAACGATATTAATAAATATGGGTAATGAATAAATTAATTGTTATAAATCATTTGTAATATTAAATAAAAATCTTTATGTTATGTTAAGAGATATTCAATGTTGTCATCTTGAATTATTTATATATTATAAATACTATTTGTGACATTTTTTATTTCTCACGGCACATTTTTATTGTGTAACATAGTGCAATGGATGATACTTGACGTGACAGAGCTCTATTACCTAGGCGAAAACCGGGTCAAGAGGTATTTGCAAAGACATGAGTAGAATTTTGCGCCGTTTTTTTTTTATCGAGCTCATCTACTCAAAAATAAATCGAAGTATGAGAGTATACTGCCCACCTTTATTCTTATTCTTCATCACCTACTCACGTGCCAACTTTATAGTTTATTTACTCATAAACCAAACACTCACTTTATAAATATCGATTATAGATAGAGAGCTTCTGCAAAGAATAATAATAAATATTTGATAACGACAGCCCCAATAATAATTTTTAATTCCATTATGAAGTTGATAATTTTGTGTTGAGACAAAGATATTCAAATTAATTTTTTTATAATTATTTATTTGCTCTTTTACTAGATATACTTGTTATATTTCTATAATAAATCATTCTAGTGGTTCAGAATTTTATTTGTAAGAAAGAAAAATAATTGAAAAAAAAAAAACTTACAAAAAATCACGTGCTATGGCGAAATTACAGTGAAGAGATTGCTCTCATTTCAAAAACCTTAGGTCAGAGCAATTTTTTTATATTTACCCTACTGCCACGACCCTTTCATACATCCAAAAGTATTTTTTATTATACAATTTGAAGAATTTCCGCAGCGATATTCATTAATAAATTGATTTGGTGCACAATGAATAATTACAAACGAACAAAATTTATTTATTTTTTTTGCAAGTATCATCACATGGTAAATATTATTAGAGTAATTAAAATAAATGTAGAATCATGTATATTAGTGTGTATTTATGTTTTCTATTTTTTTATATTTTTGTTAATGTGTAAGGATGCGCAATAAATTGTTGAAATTTTCCATTTGAGAATTAATAATATTTACAAAATCACGACGCGATATGAATGCACAGTCGACACACCTCTTGATGTGACTCTGGATCTGGACCACGTAAGGGATGCTGCAATACTATACAATCTAACCAGAGTGATGAAAATGCGCGGGCGCATGTAGATGATATATATTTATACATCAACCCCCCGTGTGCGCACAGCACAAACCCAGCTGACTCCCTTTTTCTTCAACGTATATATTAACCTACACTCAGAATTCAACACTTGAAATACCTGAATAAACTGGTGAAATTGGAAAAATTTTGCGAGGCAGCGGTTATCTATTCTATAACGTCATGAATTTTAAAATAAACCGTTGAATTATATTCAGAAAAGGAATGTTATTGTAAATTCGAAACGATTAGAAATAAAAATAATGTATTAAATTTATACTGAATATAATTATTTTAAAAACATAAATTTGAAATGAAATAATTAATGTTTATGTATTAATTATAAATAAAATATCAAAATAGAATAATTATTTTATCAATTTTTCATACTCACAAAATATTATTTTAATGATAAAATTAATTTAAAAAAAAAATTTCTTTTATTTTTTTATCTTTTTATTAAACAGAATTTATAAATAAATAAATCAAATTTAAACTATATTTTTATTCATTTGAATATTGCTTCTGTGGTGAAACAACTGAAGCTTTTATACGAGAGCTTTTGTATAAAATTTTTATTTATTCAATACAGATAAAATAAATTCCTACATTACCGATAATATGTTTAACCTAAAAATCCAAGTATTTACCGACCTGTGAATTCCTTCATTATCAAATACGACATTGATAACAATAATACCAACACAATAAATATACATACACGCATATGTATACATGAATCCTCATATACATAGTAATGTGTATTATTCAAGCGTGCTTAATATATACACATATATCATCATATTTGTATGTGTATATATATTGGTGATAAATTTTTCAGCGTTCAGGAGCAAAGTTGTAAATTATTGTAGACAGTATCGATATATTACGAATAAAAAGCCAGTTTTAATTCAACAAGCAATGGCAACGTCTTATATTAAAGACGACGAAGGTTTTAATATTTTATATTATCTTTTATATATATTAAGATTGCGATTTTCATTGATATTTATCTAACTATAACCTCAAAATTCAAAACATTTTTGCCGTTCGTTTATTGTTGGTTTTTATATTAAATTATATATTAAATTTATATTGTTATATTTTATTTCGAAGTTTAGATTATTGTGGTGAATATATTTGATTTGTTTAATTGGGAAATATAATTATTTATTTATTTGTTTTCTACCTTTTCCATAGGAGGAACTTTCATTCCTGCAAGTCAACGTCCTGATGGTACATGGAGAAAGCCAAGAAGAGTAAAAGATGGATATGTGCCTCAAGAAGAAGTTCCATTGTACGTTACAATTTATTAATAATCGAAATTAATTCATTATTATGTGTAATTTATTTATGAATGTGTTTTTGATTTAGTTAAAACGATATTTTTATTGTTTTAGATATGAGAGTTTAGGTAAACAATTTCAAAAAAATAAATTATCATACCCTGTTGGAATGTCCGCGGAATATGTGGCTGCTCATAAGGCTAAAGTAGAGGCTGAACAAAAAAGATCTACTATTCCAGGATTGGTAATCGTGAATGAAACAAAAAATAAAAAGAAGAAGAAGAATAAAAGTAAAAATGTTAATTCTATAAGTGAAGATTTGGCCAATGTAACGATATCTGAAGCTTCTGTAGATCCTTCTCAAGCAGTATCGAGTAAATCTACGAGTAAACTCGTGACAGTTACAAAAGCAACAAAATTACCGGCAGTAAGCTCACATAGACAAGATAGCAATTCAATTTTGAGCGAAAGTATGAAGAGGTTGAAAAATTTACGAAAAAAAATTCGTGAAATTGAATCGCTTGAGAGTAAAATTAAGAGTGGTGATATTAAAAATCCTGAAAAGGAAGTACTTGATAAAATATCGAGAAAAAAAGACATTTTAGAAGATATTAAATTTTTAGAATCCAATCAATAAATGGAGCAATTTGAGAAATATTTTTTTTATATTTTCAAATTTAATATTTTTATCATTTTTTTTTTCATCTTTTATTTGATCAAGCATATACTGACAATGTTCAATTATGAATAATTATTTATATTTATATCGTCTATATGGATTCACGAAAATTTATCGTCGACCAATTAATTGTGTATAAAAATAAAAATATTTTCCATATTAACTATAAAAACTTCGGAAAGTTTTTTAAATCATAAAATTACTAATGAATTCAATGTCATTATTTTCATGTACGAATGAATAAAACAAACAATGCAAATACTCAAATTGTTTGCAATAATTAATTAGAATCGATTATAAATCAATTGAATTGTGAAATATACTTTGACTTTATATCAATTCGTAATGTTTTAATATTATTAATTTTACACAAACCTTCAACAAAAATATTCGTATAATGAGCCATCGTGCTTCTAATATTGTAAAATACTATACATACATTTATAAAATAATCTTTTGTAAAATAAATTATGCAAAACTGCAATGGCAATAAATTATTACCACGAATCAAAATATAACACGATTTACTTAGTTTATGAATTCATAATTATAATTTATTAAATTAATCATTAAGTACTGAATAATTATTACCTAACATCAAATTATTTGAGAAATCATTCGTATAAATAAAATTAACATAATTATTAATTCATAAATTTGTTCGTTCATTTTTGAGTGTGGCGCGCTTTTTCGAAAGTCGCCAATCATATCACTGACGTATAATATAGCAAATTCCTTGATTATAGTATATTTAATAGCAAATATTCTCACTGTAGCGCCACTGTAGCTAAAAATCATGAAGAATTATAATCTTCACACGATAAAAAGTGAGGATGTAGAGCAAAATAACTCTGAATAATTCTTCATTTAATTAAAAATATAATTTACGACTGCTGGAAAACGTATTTAAAAAATTGATTAAAAAATAAATGAAATATCTGTTCAATTAATTTACAATTTTGAGAATATAGAAAATATTAAAAACGATTTTCACACCTGCATTACGATATTAAATATACATTTGTAAATAAAATATTGAGCAGTGATATTATTTGGAGAAATGGCGATACAACATGAATGACAATAATATACCAATTGTTGAACCTATAGTTGATTATACAAAGGTACGATAATAAAATTATTGTGACAATATTAAATCATTGTTTACAGTTTATCCAAAATGTATTATAAATAAATTATTTTGTTGTGCCTTAGATACCTCCTATTCATCAAAGGAGAACAATATCTTTTATTAATCATTTTATAGTGACAACTGTTGCATTTTTAAATAAATTTTCATTGAAATGTGAGGAGAAACTCTATGAATTTGAAAATAAATTACAAAAATTAGAAGCAGCTGTTGTGATACTCGAATCTCGAGTAAGTTATGAATTAATTAATCAAATTCTTATGAATAAAAAAAAAATGAATTCATTTTATGATATTTATGGTTGTTGAAAATAAATTCACTTGATGTTGATTTATTGTAGCTTGCTTCTGTGCCGGGTCTAGAGAATAAATCTACTGTTGTAGTAGACTGTAATGCACAGTCAAGTAATACAGTAGAAAAGGAAAATGATTCTGCATCAGTTGTGAATGCTGAAGATGTTACAACGCAGGATTTTGATCAAGCAAAATCTGCTGAAGTAACAGTTGAAAATGTTGAGACTATAAGTAAACATCCGTTATATGAAAAATATTTCAAGATGGTTAATTTTGGAGTGCCAAAACCGGCTGTGAAATTAAAAATGGTACAAGAAGGCCTGGATCCATCTCTTTTGGAGTAAGTATTGATAACTGATTTTTTTTTAACATATAATAGAACTAAGTGAATAACAATAAAAATTTCAGTGATCCTCAACAATTAATTCCCAAAGAATTACCTCCTGCAGTTGAAGAATAATCATTGTAAATTCTGCCATAATTATTATCAATGATGTAAAAAGTAAAAAGAACTGTCTTGGAAGATACGATGTGTGTAACATTTATAGTGTATCGTGAAGTTATTAAGTGATTAAAACACTATTTATAAATTTTACAAAATTTATTTTTTATTTTTTCTTATTTTCGTCTTTATTAATCAATTTTTCGATGAATACAGTGATAATCTAAGAATATAAATAACATCTTAGAACTGGATCATCTGGCCCTGTTTATAAATGAGAAAAAAAATACATTAGATATTTATTCATAGGTTGAAAATTTGAATTGTTTTCATACAACGTATAAAAAATTTTATTTTTTGCACTGACCTTTCGTTTTTTATCACCTCCCAGTTCAAAATGCTTGCATCTTTTCAGAGCCAATTGTTTTCGGTATTTGCACTCTGTGCATTCCATTCTGAGTACAATTTTCTTAGTTGTCTTTGCCTGAAAGAATAAGAAAAATTTACATGAGAATGAATTTTTTTTTTTCAAAGTGAAAAGGCATATGTGTATATTAATTATAGTTTAATATACCTTCTTCCTGGCAATTGGCTTAGTTTGTCCACCGTAACCTTCCTGTTTACGATAATAACGTCTTTGACCCCGTGCAATGTCCCTTGCCTTGCTTTTTTTGTATTGTGTCACTTTATGTAGCTTGTGAACTTTGCACTTTTTGCAAAAAGTGCGTCTTTGTTTCGGCACGTTAACCTAAAATTCATAATTAAATCTATTAATTATACACATTAAAATCACAAATCATTAATAATTGCATTTTATCCACAGCTTGTCACAGAATAGATAAGTGTGAGGTTATGTCAACACGCCTCGAATAAATGAAATATCACAAAAACACTAATAATTGAAAAATAATTGGCGTATAATAACACTTAACATTATTTTATGTATTATATCAATATGTTTTTTACGATGTCACTGATGACTATGGATGAAATTTTTTACTATAAAACATAAGATAACCTACCATTTTGATAGTTAGGAAGAAAAAGGAAGTGAAGGAACCAATTGACGGATGCTTGGTCGCTTTTTTCTAATAAAGCTGCAATACGCATGTGCCGTCTTACGTACGACAGCTGCTGCCACCTCATCTTGAAGGTTTTAAAAACCTGAACTAATACTTGTATATATACTTACACACAATATTTGTTGCTACGAATCATATGTATAACATAAATGGTTACTATTTTGAACCACAATACATAGTTGTCGCGTCAATAAAAATGGCAATAATCATAGTATTTACGCACCTATATAGCCAACCAAGTTATAAACTTATGAAACTTGGAATCACAAAAATACATGTATCTTATAAATATTTCATACGTAAATATATTTATATTTTTAAATAACATATTTATCAATGATAAATATATACATTTTTGAACTGAATCATCAATTTTATTTGATTCTCGCGACATCTATTACATGAATATTATACACTGCGTAAAATATACAAACAAACCCATATGTAACTCATGTATAAGAAATATATAATACATCCATATGCATCGGTATTAAGTAGATAAAATTGTTGCGTTTATAAAAAAATGAAAATAATGAAAAAAAAAAATTTTCCTCGCGCCATAAACTTCTAAATTACAATAATTTACTATATAAGACGCATAATTATATACAAAATGTTGTATAAAAATTGTGTATGTACATATTTACATTCGATAAAAAAAATATCCTCACGTGTATGTACAATTATTACATGATTATATGTACATGCATGTGTACATTTGTCTACATATACAAACAGCGCCATAAAGAACGGCGGATTTAAATTAAGCGACATAATCTCGAACCGGACGTCTAAAACATGCCTACGAACTCTCGAACCCCTCGTCGCTCAATCAATTGAATTTTCTCAATCAACAAAATTCAAATTCGCAACGTTAAATTGCATACTCAATTACAATATCTTCATATTATTATCCTGAATGAAAAATAAAAAGTCATGTAACATGTTAAATGCGTAAATAGTATTTGGCCAATCAGCGATTTATCGGGTTTCAAACGCCCGCCATCTTCAGTTTCAAACAAAGCCATAAGTATGACGACAACAACCAATCATCAACAAATCATTTGAGTGTTAAGATTCAAGTACTCGATAATTAATATAACCATTAATTATCCAATAAATTTTTCTTAAACATGATATAATTATTACTATTTCAATACATAATATTAATTAAATTAAATATTTTTTATCATAAGAAATCCTATCAAAAAGGTCTTTTGACTCGCCGTAGTTTCTCTCGCATTATTTCATCTCACTCATACCTTATATTATTTCCCTAAATAACCCTATATTCCATCTTACTCTTACGTTCTCTCCGTTTACTCCCACTCTATTCACGTTCAACATTTCCCCCACTATTAATTCATGACGCTCTGTTGCCGCCATTACACCGTACTACCTCTCTGTTTTTTCCTTTTCTTCTCTTTCCCCCACTCGAACTACAACAACTCCCACTCCGTTGAATTTCGCCTGACGACGCTCCTCTCTGCTCCTCTCACGGGTATTTCGCCGGAAACCGACGCCGCGTGAGGACGCACGCAATTTTTTTGCTCCATTATATACTATTGAGGTGCTCATTTTTTACGCGCCCATATTATCACACTCGCGACTTCATCAATATAATAATATTTACAAAAAAAAGTATATATCAAAGCATCTATTAATAGTATATATATTCATTTATTGCGTATATAAATATTAAATAAATTGCTACAAGATGAGTACCAAGGAAAATAACGAGGTGACTGTTGAGAAAGCGACCGAAAACGATAAGGCGTCCGGAGACGCGAAGTGTGATCTCAAAGGAATCAAGAGGGCGGCCGAGGTAAGCTTTAATAATCATTTATATATATTATCTATAATTAATAATATCAATAAATTTAATTCATTAATGAAAATTGATATTAAATGATTATTAATCGTAAATGAAGATAATTCCAATGACTTCACTAATTGATTCATTGATTAAATATATAATTATAATTTGTAGTAGATTGTAAATAAGCATTGACGTTGAGTTATTTGGATATATTTATATCTGAGTATATGCTTGTATGCACTATGGAAGGGTTTATTATGTCGGTGTATATTGGAAGAGATGTATTGAAGCGCATCGCGCGGTGAGTCTCGACAACGTTTGTTACGCGGGCAACGGCGGACATGTGGGAGTAAATATGCCGGCCGGCATTTTCCAGCAAACTCCATTTTCTCGTGCCTTCTGTCGCGCGGCGTCCATTCGCATCATGTACATATACATATCATAGCTATATAGTTTCATTAATATTTATTATTTTTTCATTCTCATTTTTTTTTGTTGGCTTTTTGTTTTATTTCGCTACATTCACCTGGCTTTTATTATTATTATTATCATCATCATCATCATAATATAAATTTATATATGTTACATTTATTTTTAGATTCAATATGTTTATTAATTTGTGACATTAACGTTAGTGCAAAGTAGCAGTTTATTTCATTTCATATGGATTTAATTTGCGTCAAGTAAAGTTTAGTGACGCCATGAAATCCCGTGGCTTCGGTTGATCACCGCTGTTATGCGTTCATCGTTACAATGCCGTCTATAATTACCAATACTGTATTCTCGTTGCTAGAGAATGTGTCACGACAGATAAGCGAGAAATGTAGCTAGTCTTTTTATGCCGCATTCAATCAAATATTTCACGATGATGATGAAAAAGAGTTATAATATATACATATTTATTTTAATTTATTTTATTATTTTTTTTTTTTCATCAATTATTATATGTAGAGAATTAATTTTATTTCCTACTGTACAAGTTTTTTTTTTTTAGTCGCGATATATAAATTGAATTTTTTTGCTTATCGCACGGAACAAAAATTACGGTGTATCTCAAATTCTCTCTCTATGTTTAATAGTCGCGAAGCCGCCATTTTCGTGCATCATTGTCACATAAGTATATACTTTTTTCATAACAGAATATCTCTCCCGCGCATTTTTATTTCTTCCATAGCCGACAATGACAAGCTGATTTCTCCGTAATAACAGGAATCAACAAATAAAAATAGCTAACATGATCCCCATATTTTTTTTTTTCATTCTAACCTAACTTTGATTTATATATCAATAAATCAGTGTTGATTAAACCTGAACGAAAAAACAGAACAAATTGATACTGTCCTATTTTTAATCACTTCATCATAACGTGATTTCGTTTTGATAATTGGGTCAAAGTCTTTTGCTTGTAAGCAACGCATGAACAATAAAGAATCGGAAATCCCTCCAAAAAAATATATATATAATATTCAATCCAAATACACAAAATAATTTAGCAACAACGCTATGAATTGTAGTGGCAATGCTTCGCGCGTGTTGCTCTCTTTATTTTTTGTCTACTACGTATTATATCGCGCTTGGCTTTCTCTCTCTTTCGCTATTCGCATTTCCCTTTTTCTCCCTCACCATATTCCAACTTGGTCTCCCACACTTGCCCTCAGTGCTCGTGAAAACATCATGTATACTACAAACTACTGTTTGCACTCAATTTATATATAACAATCGCATATTGAATAGCAAAAAATTTTCCATTATATCAAAAGCCATTACGATTTATTCCCAGTAATCTAATATTTCATATATTTTATTTGATAACTTGATTATATCAATCATCGATGATTGATAATACATTATATTCATAAACATTTATTATTATTATTATTGTATTATAATCTATAAACTATACATAAAAAAACTAGTATTTGTTCTTGAGGACAAGACTCGCGGTACATCATACATCACGTGGAATTGGCACAGCTTCTCCCACTCGTTAAAAAAAAAGTTACGCGCGCGCACACTGTAAACCTTCTAGTAAAAGGCGTTTTTCCGAAGCGTGCAAAACTACGTATGTGTGTATATGACCCCTCTATAGTTCTCTCCCTCCCTTTAACTTCTACCACACAAGTTCCTCAATCGTATTTTATTCGATCGATGCCGCATAAAAGGGCCAAATACTACATTGAGGGACTGGGTAGATAGAAGAATTATTGGTATGGATAAATAAATAGATAAAAAATATATAGAGGAATTTATTCTTATTGATTTATTATTTTATTTATCAATCATGTCATTGAGATTGAATAATTTATATTATGTATACATGATCATCGCGGATTATTGGATATTTATTGTTAAAAGATGGCGGAAAATATGTATTCGTGATAATTCGTTTAATTATTACTGCTATTGTTGTTATTATTATTCGTTGATAAAATTGTGTTTTTTTTTTTTAAGTTTTGAAGCGACAATGGGACAATGTTGAGCAAATAAATATGGGCGACTATCCGGGATACATGTAGAAGAGGAGTACAGTTTTCTGTTTTATCTTCAGAGTTTTTATACTCGAGAATTGAATTAATATAAACGTGGCGCTACGAGCGTTATTTTATTTAATTTAGTTTCGTTTGAAAAGGAAAATTGCGCAGACATTTGTCGGAAAATTGAAATGATTTTTTCTTGGGAAATTTTTATATAGCAATAGAAAAGTATTTTTTCTTTGTAGATATATTTAACGAATTGATTTTATTTGTTTTGTCATCGTTATAATGATGAGGAAAAATAAAAGTCGACAAATTATATGTCGTGTGGGTTAATAGACGAATAGTAAAACGGGAAAGAGAACGAAGAGCGAAATGAGGCTAATTTTAAATTTAGAATCTACAATCATTCGCCATATTCAGTTTTCTCCTTGGTCAAGAATTAAGTGTGTTAATAGAAAATGATATTATTAATGATGTCCCTTCTTTATATTCTGTTTTATACAAAGGTTTGTTTATCACACTTTTACACAGCAAAAATATCAATATTGTTCTCATAAATTAATATTCAATAATGCTTTTTTGTTCTTTGTTAAATAATCTTAAATAACATGTATCAAATTTTCATCTGGGGAAATTCCAGTCGATGAAAATCTTCGAGGAAATTATTAATAATTATTTTTCATTTTGGATTATTTTTATTTGTATTTTTAAATTATATTTAAATCATGAAATTTTTTACATGAAATAGTTTATTAGGTTGAATACGTTATAGGTTATCTTTAAAGACCTTGTGGTTAGTAAACGATACGTAATCGGAGTGCTTGTGCGAACTTTTTATCATTTATGGTGTGCGCCACCACTGGCAATTAAAGACAAGGCAGAGGCGTTGAATATTTGTACCGAAAAGAATCAAAGATAACGCGAAAAAAAAAGTTGTGTGTATACAATTGGCCGGAATTTGTATTGTCTGCTGATACTAAAATGAATTTTTAAAGAAATTATCACTGAAGAATATTCACAATATGGTGAACAAAAAAATTTTATATCAAAGCGCTTCAATTTAATTTTTATTTTATATCATTATATTTTTATTTCATTCATTTCTTCAAAAATAAAATTGTCACTGATATTAAAACACATACATCTTCTACACCTCTGTCTCCTTCATATGTTTAGGGGAACGACCTTTTTTCCAAGATATAAAAAGATCCCTTCATGTTGAGAAAAAAAAATATTTTCAGGTGCATTATATTAATAGTAGTATATTTTAACAATTGTAGGGAATTAATTCTTAATATAGAAATAACATCTATAAATATTTTTCAAATATTATAATCAGTTTTTACTAGTGTTTACACTATTCAACAAGACAAATTGCTTCTGTCTTTATGAATTTTTATACACTTCAACAGTATCGCTACTGATCAAAATTACGACCTTGTAATGAAACCATAAAAATAATGTATTAAATTTATATATAATACTAATTTAAATATTTTAATTTTTTTTATTAGGATAAAACCGATGAGGTGAAAAAACAGAAAAAAGAGGAGAATGGTGGAGGCGATGCAGTAGAAGAGGACCTTGAGGATGAAGCGGAAGATGAAGAAGAAGAGGCAGATGGCGATGATGATGAAGGTGATGATGAAATTGAGGGTGATGACGAAATTGAAGGTGAAGAAGCTGAAGGTAAATCAAAATTTTTTAAAGTATGGATACGTTTAGCGGAATAAAAATTAATGTCGGTTATTTCATTGCAGATGAAGAGGAAGATGATATTGAAGGAGAAGTAGAGTGTGACCCAGATGATGATGGTGAAGAAAGCGCATAATAAAAGAAATATTAAAAAATGAGAAAAACGTTAAGTAAGTAACAAAAAGATGAAGGGAGGTAGGCAGATGGCGCCGTCATCGATCACCGGCAATCTTCTCATTAAACACTCACTCTCATATTGAGCGGTTGGTAGCAAACTTGACGCCTGTTCTGCCCAGTCCACACTGTCGGATCCTCTTGATGAACAGCTAATAAAAAATGGAAAAAAAATGAAAAAAAAAAAGAAAATAAATAAAGAAATAAAAGAATGAATGAATAAATGAATAAATGAAAGCACGAATGAGTAAATAAATAATTAATGTAAAATGATACACCATTGCCAGAATTGTGGTGAGCTGACGTTTATTAGTTGTTTACAATTCAATTATAAAGATCTTGGCTCTTTGCAATACTGGCCGTCCTTAGCCATCAATCAAATGCGGCTCAAAAATTGGTAGATAAATGGAAAAAACAATAAATTCGCTTGGTGAAAACGAATTTTGGAAGCCTTATAATTAGATAATGGCCCCCAAATATTTAATAAATACAGTTTAAAACATTGCAGGCTCGTCGAATTATATATCGCAGCGAATATATCGTTTCATCCAAGCAACCATGTTAACTGGTGTATTTGACGTCATCTGGCTTTCTTCAGGGGACAATTTTATAACAGAAACTTATTTAAGAAAGAAAGAAAAAAATAACGAAAAGCTCTATTATATTTAAATAGTGTAAAATGAACATTTGTGAGTGATGATTTTTTTTTTATTTACATTTGAAAATTAAATTGCGTTTGTAGGTCGACGAATGTCTTTCACGTAGTGCGTGTAACTGAGTTTCAAATTCAGACCAATAATGTGTAATAATATCGTAGCAGGGATGTGAATCTGGTGAACCAATTTTATGTTATTATTATGAAATAAAATATGATTCATGGTACGCAATACGTAAAAAGAACAAAAAGAAAACAAAAATTATGTTTAATGATATATAGCTCCCGAGTTTAACAGCATTTACTTGAAATTGTTCGATCAATAATAGGACAATTTTTCGTCACTGATTATTTCTTTGCCCTAAATGTTTTTACGTTTTATTATAGATTACAAAACAATCATCGGTTTATGATCATTGCAATGTTAGCGGGCAGAATGTGTGAATGAATAATGTGTAACTCATTGCATAATTATTATACATACCATGTATAAAGTTATTAACTAAGAAACATTTTATTATTAACAATATTATCTAACGTTAACGTGACACGAAAATATCTTCATCATTGAAATCTGGGCAAAGAGTAAAATCAGATATTTAGTTTAAAAAAAAAACACTATTCTGTTAATATATATTTAATGACAATTTTTCTTTTTTTTTATCAACGATATTTGAAAACGTTCAAATAGTTTGATATTTCCATAAATTGTTTTTTCACTCGGGGGAACTTTTTTTTTCATCGACTGTACATTTCACAATAAATTACAATTTATACTGTATAATAATTGCGATGTCCGACGAATGAAATTGTATAAAAAAAATAAATTGAAAACAAGACAAAATATATGACGCGCGACCTCACAGGTTCAACTAGTTTTCTTTCTACTTTTCATACTTTAATATTTATAAATAATTATTATTTTGGTGCATGGACAATTTAATAGTAATTGTATAATAATTGATGTTTTCATACTCATCACTGTGGAAATTGTGGTTTCACGCTAACTTTCTTTGGTTGGTATTTAATGCAATAATATTTATTTTCAACATGCATTTTTATAGTTGCAAATAGCAAAACAGTTTAAATTCGCTGTTAAATCATTTTTTTTTATTCAGAATTTAATATAATATTATTTCGTCTGCAGTAAACTCTACTTTGTCCATTATATTTTTTTTTCACAAATAGAAAATTTTTGTTCAACTATTTAAAAGTTTTATATATTTAAATTTTCACAAAATTTCGAGCATTTTAAATCGATAAACATAAATGAAATTCACATTCTTATCTTACTGTAACTGCACATTAAATGAAACGATAACAAGCACTTATTTTTACCGTCAAAAATTTTTAAACTTAAACCGTAATATTGATTATTTAAATAATGGTTTATACCATAAAGTAAAATAAAAATTAAAAATACGACTTTGACAAACTATTATATACATTTTTGAAATATTTTTAAATCTCAAATATTGATTTACAAACCAGATATATTTCAATTCTCCATCAAGAATTATGATAATCATAATCAGTTCCTCAGTTTTCCTTCTCAAAATTTTTTAGTACGATAAAACTATAGTATTACACCTGGTACATATATATACATTTAATTAACCAACCAATTATTATTTTCGATAACATTAGCTGCAATATCATCATGTTGACCTTCATTTCTCGCCTGAAACGAAAACATTGTAAGTGACACTGAATTTAAATTACTAAATTTAATAACACCCATAAAATTAAGATAAAAAAAAATGTTTACAACATACCGGAGGTGAATCTGAAAGTGAAATACTAGAAAGAAAATTATCTGATAATCTTTCAACTTCATTGCCAATATCAACAGAATTTATTTCATACAAATTGGCCATTGAATTAATATCGAGATTCGCTTGATTATTCATCGCACCTGTTGCATCTGCAATTTCAATTCACATTTAAAATATTACCAAGAAATAATACATAAATTAAATTAATGAAAAATAATCTCACAATTGTTTAACTGAGGTTGTGGCTGTTCCTGTTGTTGATGATAATATGGAAATGTTCCTTGATTTTGACTAGTAACTTTGTACAACGTTGGTGGTTCATTGCACTTTGACTGATCCATAAATGGACAGTGCGTTATTGGTAAATTTGGAAAACCTTTTGTATTTACTGAATTATTATAATCATTCCCCAGAATTTGAGACAGCATATCAGGAGTGTTTCGACACGATCTGTGAAAAATTAAATAAACTTTACATATTTAATATTTATTCGAAAGAAACTTAAAATAAATCACAATGCTTACTTCATTAATTGTTCCATTTGCACCGAAGGTAAGTCTATAATATCATTATTCAAATGATAAATTGATTCAGGATAATTGGCTCCAGCCAAATTAGTATTATTCATTGGTGTAATTTGAGTTTTAGATTTTTCATAATTAGATGCTTTTTCTACTAATTGATTTTTCAATAATTCTTCATCTGAAATATTTTCGACCATTCAATTTATTAGAAAATCATAATAATAATTTCGGATTTGTCATACTGAGAAAAAATTTTAGTAAAATTAAATCAATTTTTTTCATTGAATGTTTAACTAATTAAATATTGTTAAATATTGATTGGATGAAAAATAAATTTTTGTTTTCAATATATACAAACTTTTTGTTGTAATGTACGGATTTTTATCAGTTTGAGTTTGTAAGCGATGCAATAATGATATTCGATAAGTTTCCTTTGCAATATTGATAGCTCTTGCGTCTTTTGGGGCATTATTTCTAGGATTTTCAGAACCACAATGGCAAGTCAACTGTGAACGTGGCTGTTGCGGCTGTGGCTCAGTAATAATAGATGAGGTACTGAATTTTTGTCGCTTTCGTTTAACATAGGCTGGATCACCTACGATAAGTAGCAAAATAATTTATTTTTCATTATCATTAACCGATGAAAATGCTTAAAATCAGTGGACAATTCTATTTCACTTACCTGTGTCCGATGGTGTAATTAAAAACGGTAATGGATCACTCGTATCACCGTCTGAAGGTCTTCTGAGTTGAATGAATACCTGAATCGGTTGACTCACTTGCACACGATAGGGCGGCGTTCTAAATGATATTGCTGCCTGTAAATTACGAATAAGTAATAAATTTTAATGACGTACATTGGCAGTAATGGATACAGTCTACAGATATATGACAAAGATAGGGGCAAGATGCAAGCATGATTGGTTGACAATTATGACATTAACCCATAGATTTTTTACCTGCTTGTGAATGTCTGTTGGATGAAATTCACCGTAAGCTTCCCAAACTATTCGTTCATCTTGCTTCTCGAAAAATACTACTTGAATATCATCTTTAGCTATTTTTTCGCATAAAATTATCATCTCCATTCCGCCAGTAAATGGTGCGCTGCAATGACTTAACTTACATATTACCAAGTCTGTTGCAGTCTCTGTATTAATGAAAATTTGGTTTAGTAGTAATTAATATCATGTAATATTACGGGAAATTAAATTTACGATAATAAATGTTACTGACTTTTATCATATACAGGATTAGACACGACGGGATCTAACGGTATGGAAAATCTTTTTGGTGTTGGTCCTTCCAAAAAAACTTGAAAACAAAGTCGAACTACGTTTAAATCAATCCCCACAGCGTGTTCTTTATGATCGAAACCAACTAAAAAATAAAATAAATAAGAAATGAATAATGTTTATGCAAACAATTTGTTGATTAAAGTACTAGAAAAAAAAATGAACTGCCTACACAAAGAAATATAATTGATTAAATTCAAAAAGTCTAAAAATTTAATCGAACATTATTCTTAATATAATTCATAATATTTTATAAATAATTTCTTACGCCGAAATGGATCGACTCGTATTTGTTCTCTCAGCTCAAGTGCCGCTGCAATGTCTTTTTTTTTTACACATTGAATTCCCAAATTTATAAAAGAAATAGGTAAATTTCGTGTTATCACATCCATCGTACAAACGCCACGATTACATGAACCTTTTCCCACAATACTATGTGGATGAGCTCGATATGGTTCATCTTTTGTTACACATGACACCACCACAATTGCTGGTCCCGTGTATCCAACTATCTAAAATAATTATGTATCCTTATAACAAATACTTCTCAATACTATTTAAAAAAATATTATTGCAATACAATAAAAATTTTACATACTCGTATGCTTGGAAATGTCTTATTATTTATTCTGCTCTTTATTCCAGGAATACTGCTAGCTGAACGACCTTCACATGTATATCTAAATCGCGCAGCTCTTGGAGCAGGCTGCTCAACAATTTCCACATAAGGACGAATATTTTGCTTGCGATCCATTGCACATTATTACACTCAACTATTAATATACGTTAATAATTACAACTCTATAACTGTTATTATTCTGAGTAAAATAATTATTTATATTCAGCGCGCACTTAAATATTAAAACAATAAATTAAATATTTGTCACTGTGGAAAAAGCACGCAAATATTAACTTGCAGTAACAGCAGAGCTCTGCATGATGACTGAGCACTTATAAATATATCAACAAATTTTTGAAAATATTGACATTGAAAGTACCTCAGTTACAAATTAATTTAACGATGCTGATTGGTCAGTACAATATTTCTAAAACTATTCATAAAATCCAAACAATTATATGTACGCATAAATATATATGTATACGTACATAGTACAAATCTCGAAATAATTTAAATCGTCAAAGAGGATTATTTCATTATATATAATAAAGTAATAGTTGATGAGCATAACCATAGTCATAAATAAAAGGTTCAAATGAATAGACGAAATGCCCATTAGTGTTCGACGAATATTATTATGCGATTGAGGAGAGAATATTCACATTACAAAATATCAGGTATAAATTTGACTACTGATGTTTTTTCCTTCCTTTTCTTCCTGCTCAGGAGGGTATAATGAGTATAGTTATATAGGTATAGTTTACCTTTAGATTAATATATTAACTTATAAGCTTATTTCATAAATAATCTCAAGCTTACAAAAAGTTATATTTGATGAAATTAAATTTTTCTTTGTTGTTTTTCTATAATATCCTTTAAATTTATAAGTATATCCACTTTTTTCAAAGTGATCACAGTGATATTTATATAAATTAAAATCAATTAATAACATATTCTATTATATACTTGAGAAAAAAAAAACAAATAATTATATGGATCGATCACAACCATAAAACGTGTTTATATTAAATTCAAATTAAAGTTATATCATTCATGTCTTCAAAATACCATTATACCTACAATTATCTTTATCTTTCAAACTACTAACTATATGTGCTAATATTGCTAACGAAAAATTATATATTCGATATGTGGATTGTATAAAATTAATTAAAATTAAGTCACGAGATTGCCTGAATCAAAAATAAACAAATAACTAACATTTTAAATTATAACAAATAAAAGAAAAAAAATTATTTTGTATACATAAAATAAATCGGATAACACTAATTATTATTCGCTATTATCCTTGTGATCCTTTGTAGGATTATATATACTATTGAGCGTACAAAGTTCCTGAATTGTTGTATTTGTTAATCGAGTAAAACTGTCAGTCATACTGCTGGACTCGCCAATATTCATGGGTGCGTCACCACTTATTTCTTTCACTGATTGTGCCTAGTAAAAATATATGGATATATATATATAATTATGTACTATATATATCGAATAGTAGAAATAATTTATAATACCTTGTTTGACTCTGATATAGACAAACCTCTAGACAAATTTTCCGATAATGCAGTACCAAAAACAGCCAATTCTGCTGAATTTAATGGATTAAAATTATCCAATTGATTCATGTCAAAGCTGAATTGATTACTGTCAAGGTCAAGAATACTATTTGCACCATCTATATTTACAAGAAAAAATAAACATTAATATAAATACACATTTAATTGTTTATATTTGCAAATATATTATTACCTGTATCAACTAATTGTTGTATTTTAATAGATTCAGGTGGATCTGGTGTTACACGACTTAAAATTATTGGATTTGCAACAGCATTAGACAGAAAATTCGAACTTGCATTCCCCGGAGATAATTGGTTTTGATATATTAAATCCTGCGGTGGTTGTAATTGCATAGCACCAACATGAGATGTCATGTAACTAATTGGTGACGGTGTTCGTTGTCCAGGGGAGTGTATTGGCCTAAAAAAAAATGTAATGTGATATATAAATGAGATTTATAATTGTTAAATCATATTGTTTATACCTCAGAGTTTGTCTAGGCGATGAAGGACATGAATCTTTTACAGAGGCTAATGGTGAAGTGCCACCAACTGACATTGATCCACCATATAACATTGCATCCATGGGCTCAGGTTTCACGACGTTGAAATTGTATTGAATCGATGGATTCAGCATACCAGCATCTGTATATTTTATCATAACTGAGTAAATATTATTTATTATTAAATATATTATATTAATAATGCACAGTAATATTTGTATACGGATGAAGTTGGTAGAAATTCATGCAGCAAAGTATGATATCCAAGTGGAGAGAAAGTTTTGAAATTTTATATGAATGAATTGTTTGTATTATTTACATTTGCAATAATCAAAAAAAAAAAAGTTCATGCAGAAGAGAATAATATTTTTAGCAGTTATAATATAATTTGTTTTCTTTGCTTTTATAGTTTTTTTTTATAAGGAGAAGTGTACATTTATTCACAGCTATTACACACACAAGGTAATGTCTATCTATCATACCTGATTTATAAATCAAATAGCTATTCACGTTCTGAAAAATATTAATTAATCATAGAAGAAAAAAAAAAATGTTTGGTTTTTTTACTAAAAAATCTGTCAAACATTTTTTAGATACAATATAATTATATATTATATATTTCTTATAGCTTTCACAGGTAATCTGGTACAATTATATATACGGCCATATAATTTTTATAGCAAAATTCTTATAATAATTATAACAAATTCGATATTGAACGAAGATATTTATTAACAGTTAAATTCACGTTAATTCTCAAAAAATCGTTTAAAATTTCTTTTACCATAAAAATAATTGTTGTACAGTTTCAAAAAATTTCTTACTCGTTTAAGAGCTTATTATCATCATATCATCTTTCGAAAATACAAAATTCAAGTTGTCTATATAAAAATGTATGATTACAAAATTACAAAATACAAATACATATTATTATCTTCATCAAAGTATTCTTTAGTTAAATATATGCAAATTTAAAAATTCATTTGTATACATAAAATTGATGTTTCAACAAATACAATAACTGTTTTATCAAACGGTCACTTACAAATATAAATTATTTATACACATAATAATATATATGTATATATTAAAATACATATTTAAATATATATATATAGGCATCGAACATTCAAGCAGTTTGACTATTAAGAATTAATATATTTGTAAAATATATTAATTATGAAAAAAGCATTTGAACTTTTGTTAGTAAATGTATATATGTACGCGAATAGCTGAAAAATAATGAACATTGTTTGTGTAATTTTTTATTAAATATACCAAATGAAAATGTGTATGAATGCATATTTCATTGTGATAATTTAGAATAAATTCGATGAAATAGTCAATGTATACCAATAGCCCTTTAGATTGTTCACCCATTTTAGCAACAGTGTCATCAGCATAAATTATATTTTTAATTTTTTCAATAGTCAAATACTCACGTTGTTCAACATCCCCCTGAACGTGTCGCATTAAAAGCGAGCTGGGATTATTATTAAATTTTTTCCGCTTTCGTTTTAACGAATCTGGATCATCTACGAATGTATTTGCACTATTAATATATAATTTAACCTTTAGGTGACATTTTAAATTCATAAAAAAAATACAGTTCATTTGAAAAATTTCATTAAGGCCTCATCTTTTTCATTTATCACAATAATAATTGTATGAGCCTATACTGACAAACATTAACAATCCATATACATACACAGCTGGTATGAGAATAGCTTTATATAATTTCAAAAAACATATTTGTATGCGTGAATAAACTTCACAAAAATGTATTAATATGTTTATATATACATGTTTTACGATGAAAACTTTTTCTTTATAGAAAAATCGAAAAAAATCACTGCATACTTATGAACATTGAGCTGACTAGAATATTGGAAGTTACATCACTTTCAAAAAAACTCTCTCTACAATTTATATTTCACATATTTCCCAACTATTACTCAAATATAAAAAAAAAAATATCACTGCTCAATGACTATAAATATAAAGGAAAAAAAATAAAATAAAATATTTATAGTAACAAGTTGCAACAACAATAAATAAACATATTAGAACAAAAATAAAAATGATAATTATTCATTTGTATCTGTAAAAATTTTTCCGCCTTCGACTGGACTGTAATAAAATGACAATTCATCAAATTCTGATGTCGTAGCATGAGGTGCCATGGCAGTATACAAAGCATAATGCTCAGCTTCAGTTAAATCAATTCCATACGGTGGAGATTCGTCATTATTAATAACATCTGATAATTCAATAGGTTCAACACTTGATGATAATGGTAAACGCGAAGAAATTGGTGATACATCACGTAAACTATCTTTCAATGAAGTAATACTACTTTTTCTCATTATTTCTATAGATGAATTATTATCTTTTTTATGTTTTTTCGCGAATAATTTTGCAAATAAATTTTGTTTCACTGGTTTGATAGGTAAAGTACGAGGAACAGAGGGTAAATGTTTGTTCGGTGCTTCTACAACATTATTTCCACCAGTTGTGTTGTGAAACAGCGATGATTGATGTGACAATACAGGCATCGAGGGCATTTTACGAATTCGTTTTGGTGGTAATGGCGGTAATTTTTCCTCGTATGCTCTCGTCATGTCTCTCTTGGCTGTGAGAGGCGGTGGAGTTTGAATAAAAGGAGCACACATAATTTCTTCATTTATAATTGCCACGTCCTCGTACTTCCTCTCTTCTTTTACATTTAACAATTTAATTGGATTTTTCATGGCCATTTGCAGACTTGTATACGTCTGATTATCATAAACATCAACTTCATTAAATGTTTTATTGGGACCCTGTTCCAAATTGGCTTGAAGAATTTTCGTATGGGTATCTGCATATATTTGATCGAGTTCTTCAACTTGATTCAATAATTCATCGAGTGATGTTTCAATTTCATTCTCATTTTTTGATTCAACATTTGTCATATTATTTTCATCGAGACATGGCTGAATTGTTTCTACCCATTTATTAACATTCGGATAGTCAAACCAGTCATTTTTATTTTTCGACGAATGATATTGTGTCTCTTGTATATGTTCATCGTGATTTTCTATTTTAATAATTTTTATATCATCCATTGAGTTGGAATTATCAAATTTACCATTATTAATAATTTGTGTTTTCGCCTCCAAAGTAATTTCAGGATTTCTAATATTATTCACAAATTTTTCTACATTATTATTAGTCTCACGATCGTCGAATTTAAACTTACCGCTATCATTCTGTGATTGATTATTATAATTTTTGATATTATATATATCATTCAAAGTACGTAGAGCCGATATTTTACCCTGAGATATTGCGATATCAGCGTTATTATTATTTAATTCATCAGATATATTACGCGATATTTTTTCATTCGCCATTATTGTTGCATTACTCGCGATTAGTTTATTCAGTATATCTGGATCAGCCTTCTTCTTTGTCAGGGCTTTGCGCATAAACCAGAAAGCGGGCCTACCTGCACCTAATGGTACCATTTGAAATGGTAATGCATCACTTGTTGCGTGGTCCGAAGGTCTCATCAGTTGAATATACAGCTGTACCGGTTGATCGATATGTTGATTGCAGTACGCTGGTGTTCGAAAGGCAATAGCAACCTACAAAATAATCCATTTAACAATTACTAACAAAGAATATTATTTCCTAACATTAAATGCATGTAGAATACATACATCTAATTTTAATTTAAATATAGAAACTTTATATACATAGCTAATATATTTTTTCTTTTTAATTCTTTCGTACCTGTTTGTGAACATGAGACGGTTGAAAATCGCCCAAGCCTTCCCAGACAACTTGACCATCTCGTTCTTCGAAGAATCTCACTTGGATATCCTCCTTAGCGACTTTCTCACATAAAAGCATCATCTCCATTCCACCTGCAGCTGAAGCACTGCAGTGGCTGAGCTTACATATCACTAAATCTGACATTGCCTCTATAATAAAATATTGATAATATTTAAAATTAATTCTTCTTATATAAACACTGTGTGTAATGAATATATTGAATTAAAATATAATTTTAATTTTACTTTTATCGTATATTGGATCTGATACAATTGACGGTAATGGCACGGTGAACTTTCCCTTTTCTGATCCCTCAATAAATACTTGGAAGCACATTCTTACTGCATTGAGATCGATACTGGCAGGCTGACGTTTGTGCTCGAATCCCGCTGAAAAAAAAAAACAATTATCAATTATATATTGGAGAAAAAATATTCGTCAACTGAACAAAATATTTTTAATAATATTTTATTTGTTTTTTTTCTTGTTTATTGGCTAAATAAACAAGAAAATAAATGTTAATGAACACTGTTTTGAAAACAGTGTATAAATATATATAAAATACAACGTGATTAAATGCAAATTAATTGATCGAAAATTAAAAGTGATAAATGCATAAAATATAAATGTATAGTATATTTACTTCGAAAAGGATCGACGCGTATTTCTTCTCTAACCCTCAATGCTTCCTCAATATCCTTTTTCTTCACACACTGTATGCCCAAACCGGCAAATGTCATTGTCATATTTTCCGAGGATATTTCCACAGTGCAAACGCCTCGTCTACATGCCTCTTTGCCAACAAGATTGTGTGGATGGGGTCGATATGGAGGGTCTTTTGTAACACAAGACACTACGACTACTGCGCGTCCTTTATATCCAACAATCTAAAATTCAAAACCAATAAATTTATCAATTAATTCATATTATTAATTTAAAATATAAATTAATATTAAATACATATTTTAAAAAAACATGATCTATATATTTATTTGTTTATAAATGAAATGAAAAAATAATTTACTTTTATACTGGGAAATGTTTTATTTTCCGGTGTACTATTAACTCCGGGTATACTACCGGCAGAACGTCCTTCACATTCATAACGAAATCGAAGAGCTTTGCTCGCAGGTTGTTCAATAATTTCAACATAAGGGCCAACTCTGCTGGCTCCAATTGGTGGCATAGATTTTATTACTTCTATTCCGCCACCTGACATCATATTTAATACCTGTTTGTTATCTTGACTGCATCTAACGGCACCTTCGACAAATCCAGGATCTGTATTTTCAATAACTTCAACTGAAATATATTTGATAAATAAAAATTAATTAATAAATCGTTTATACAAATAATATTAATATTTTTTTCTTCATGTAAATACTTACTGACATCACTTATGTTAATATTGTCATTCATATCATGATATTGATCCATGATTTTTTATTTTTTTTTTTCAATGTATGATTTCATACAGTATAAATTGGAGAGCAAATGTCACGATTGATTTATAATAATTAAAATTCATGTGACAATTTTTTTTATCAAAGAATTGTTTTTAAACATCGTCATTAACGAAGGATCACTTCGATGAGATGAAAAGTGTGATGTAAAAAAAAATATGTTGAATACATGTAAAACCGCATAGAGTAGAGCCAAAGACTGATCCAATCATTATTTTAGGCAAGTCTAGACTTGACCAGCCCACAAGGCTATAATTAAACTATCTCAGGACAATGCGTGAACTGAGGACAACTTCACTATACGTTGCACTACAATATTATAATATCAATTCACATATTATTTATCGATGGTGTAAAATCATCTGTGAATATTCATCGATTAATGATTATTTATTCTCAATAAATAAATTAATAATTTTGCAGTTGTTTCTCGAACAAGTTATTAAGAAAAAAATAAAATAAAAAAAGAAAGGAAACGTTCCTGTCTCATTCAACTATTACAAAACCATATAAAAATATATATTTATATACGTATATATGTATATGTATATATATGCGCAAGTATAGTTACATATATATGAATTGATATAAACAAATGCAAAATGAAAAATTATATTATTGAATCTAATAAATATTGTAAACAATATTACTTTTCTTTCAGTGGAAAAAAATTAACTTTCTGTTACAATTACAAAAATTAACAACGAATATAACAATACTATTATTTCAATTAGCATATCAACAACACTCACTTTATAATATAAATAATAAACATAATAATCATTGTGTTATAACAAATAAACAAAATAATTAATTATATAAAATATAAAAAAATGTCATATATAAACACTCGAAATTCAATATACATATAATAAATACACACGAAATTTGTTCATACAAAGTAATTAATAAAAAAAATAGTTCTTAAAAATACAGATACATATTGTTATGATGTATAGATTGATGATATGAATGTAAAAAAAATTTTTTTTTTGGTTAGAATGAATCTTTGATGTTTCGATTATATTGTTAATGTTGTGGTCATTGAATAACGAACGACAATGATGAATAATTATGAATAATAACAATTGGAAATATTTGTTCAGAAGAGAATTACAACACCAACAGCAGTTATTCCACAAATATCATGGAGTTGATGGAGCACGACACTGACGACATGACACCAAACGCGGACGGAGCCATATAAAAACGCACGCACGCGCATCTCATCGCAGCTCTATGTATCGCCTTTATTATACATGTATATATATATATATGATAGCTCTATACATATATATGTATACATGCAACTATGTATTAAAGAATACAAACTTTGCTGGGGACCGAATCCTCCATGCATTATTTTCAACGTATTGAGATCAGGTTTTTTATTTTTCGTACAAAAAATAATGCAAGTTTTTTTTATGTAACAGAAATATACTTATATATATGTATATGTTATGGTTTCTAATATTTATTTTATTTATTAATGTTATGTTTATTATACAGGAATTATGTCAGCAGTTGTTGGAGAAAATTTATAAGATTGTGCAGTTGCTAACGAGAAAAAAAGATTATGAACTTTATCGAAGAAATTTTGTTTTTACTAATGATGGAAAGATTAATTTCAACGTATGAGAATCTATTTTGATATATGTTCGTTAATGATCATTGTATGAAGAAGTTTTCTGTTAAACATATATATATATATGAAAGCCTCACTCCTCGTGAAAAGAGAAAAAAAAATTTTTTTCAAGCGTCGAAAATAGGCAGAAGAATTTATTTCGGGTTCAATTCGACACTCAATATATATCTGTTGTACATATATATAGTTTAACTTGTAGATAAATTTATTTGTCATTGTTTTATTGATAAGCAAACTGATATATTTTATAAATACTTACTGATATAGAAATAATTATGGTATGTAATATACTATTTTATATTCTGCAAATAAAATCAAATGAAGTAAAATTAGGAGTTTTTAATAATTGATTATATATTGTATATATACTTATATTCATGTATCACGTTTCTTTATTGGTTTCCATGGTATTATATGAAACAATTGTATTTTGTTTGGTGTTATTTAGCTGCTCTTGTATTATTATACATATTTCAACATACATATATAAAAGAATTTTAATTCAGGATGCCACAGACATCTTCAACTGCTATTAAACGTAATGATTATTCATGGCAATCATCATTGCCAAGAGTTCATCCACTGAAGAATAGAAAAACACCATCTGCTACTGCTACTAGTGTTATTGGAACGAAAAATTTGACGAAATGTGTCAGTCGTCAATTGCAAGTATCTTCAAAATATCCAAAAAAATTCTACGTTAAAGAACCATCTACCAACACGACTTTAATTAGTCCAACTAGATTCAAATCACCATGTAAACCAAAGAATTTCAATTCCATTGAAGCATCAACATGTCCATCATCAACTGGTAGCTCTCAACAAGCAGCTTCATGCAGAAAAAGTCAATCAATGATTGAATTATCGCCAGCAGGACTCAATTTAGTTGGTGATAAAAATCTCAGGTATATACAACGAAAAAGTTAAATTCCATTATAGTAAATTATTAATTATAAATTAAATACATATTAAAGTGAAGAAAAAATTTATTTTCACTCAATCTAATATTGAATTTTTTCAATATTATTTTTGCAATAATATTTTCACAAGATATAATTACAATTTTTTTTCAATTTTGCAATTAAATATATTCCCATGAATATATATTTAGATGTATTATTAATCTTTCTCTATTATATCTTCTTTGGACAGTGGATCATGCAGTATACTCAAACTATAGAATCGTTCTTTAAACTCACATTTATAAATAGCATTTGCCATATTAAATGGATTTTAGTGTATAGTAAATAAGATAGGCATTTGAGCGAGTGGTGAGTTTTGCTTCGTTTCATGACTTGAAAGTTTGATATGCATCACATACCTATATGTATGACAATTATAGCATGTACCAAGTGTATATACTATATGCATCTAAATATGTACTCTGCACCCCTATCCAACAATTAATCATTTTGTATATACAAACTGTTTACTTTTTATTTTTACACTTTGTGTTTAATAATAATACCGAACAATGCGATACGAATTTAAATTAATTTGTGTTTTTTTTTTGTTATTGAATCTATTACTGAAGGTCTAATATGGAATCAAATGGTCAACAAGCAATAAAAAGAACAACTTTGTCATATCTAATCTCAAAATCCCATGACAATCTACGGAATAATAATCTACAAATAATTACTGAGAACAATAAGGAGCAATTAGAGGAAGTATCAAAAAAAGCTGGGAATTTAATTTGTCATACATTAATATTAAATGCATGGCGACAACGTCGAGAAGAAATTAAAACTCTTCAAGGAACTATTCAAAGACTTGTTGAGCAAATCGATCATTCTCAGCTGCAGATTGTTGTGTTGAGAAGACTTTTAGACACTGAGAATAATCGCATAGGCCAACTCAGTGCTGAGGTTCATCGCACTAAAGCTCAGTTGGAAAATACAGTTAAAGAAAAAAATCAACTAGCTGCGGTATTTGATATTGCTTATATCACACGATAGAAGATTATTAAATTAAATTAATACTAATTTGAAAATGAAAATATTTTATTATGATTTAATATTCTTCTTAGCATATATAAATATTTTATTTGATAGAATTTAGAAGAATAAGTTATTCATTATTATTATTAGGAGAAAGAAATTCTTGAAAAGGATGCCAAGAAATTCCAAGAGGTATCAGAAGAACGAAAATTGATATCGGAAAATTGGAAGAATGAATTGTTGTCAACCAAAAGCCAATTAAAAGCTGTAGAAATTCAAATGGAACGAGATCGTGAAAAATTGGCAAAACTTCGTGAGGATAAAAAAATCCTACTCGAGAGGGTATAAAACACTTACATATATATAAACAAATAAATACATATTATATACCTATGTAGAAATATAGTGGGTGGTTGATGGGCAAAACTTATCGATTGTTAAATAACTTCTATATATTAGAATGACTCATGTGGAGCAATATTTTGTACGATGACTCATATCATATAAAATAAGGACATTATAAGGTCAAACTACAAAAATTAATGGCTTCTTGAACATTAAATTTCGTAGACTTATCGTTATTAAACTTGACTAATATTATTTATTATTCCTTGGTGTGTTATTAGATATCTTTATTATTTATGTTTTTACTTTCAATTTATAGGTATTGACAAACGAAGCACTTGCTGCTGAGCACAGTAAAAAAGCAGAAAAAGCTGATATGATTTCTAAGGATTTGCATGGAAAAATATCGGCACAAAATGATATTATAAATAAATTGCAAGATGACAAACATCAATTAACCAGGTATAAATAATCAGATTAATAATCATAAATTTCTTGATAATACTAATAATACAAATAATCAAACAAATATCTAATACATTCATATTTAATTATCAAGGGAGTTAAAAGATGTTGAAGCTGAAAACGCTCATTTGAAGAATTCTTTGTCAACTGTCAATGATGCGAAAAAATCATTGGATTTACAAGCTGACAATCTCACAATACAATTAAACGATCGTGAAGCTGCTTTACGTAGAATTGAATCGGCGTATAATACTCAGTTGTAAGTCAATATTTTATCGTGAATAATTTTCAAATAAATAAATAAATAAATAATTAACGACGTATTTGTTACACAGAATCGAACTTAATGATTTGAGGGAACAATTATTGCGAAAAAGTCAAGAAACTGGATGGAGTGGCCGAATGTTACAAATTGCTGGAAGCATGGTACGAGCACCAGGAGCAATTTTGCGAACACTTTCGTTCTTATCATTACCTTCGATTGTGCGTCATCCTCAGGTATATAAAAATGATTTCTTTTTTTCATTTCATCAATCATAATTTTAATTAATATCATCACTAATTAATATATTAAATATCAGCAATTGAAATATTATTCTACATTTTTTGCGTTCCAAAAATTAAATCTATAATTTAATAAGTTAAAAATGATTTATACATTTAAAGTATATGTGAATGAATTCTTTGTATTGCAGATATAAATTGATGAAATTCAGGATGCATTGGAATCGAGTAGTTAAATAGTTGTCCTGAACTTTCGAGAAAATAAATTTTAAATCTAATAGTGACACGTTTTTTTTTAGATTTTATACGTACGGCTTTCGCATAATTAAATGTGTCACCTGATTTTGTATTATTAATAGCATATACATACATATACATAAATATATATTTTTTTTTAGTTTGGTTTACTAGGATTATATTGAAGTTGAATGGAATGTATTTAATAAAAAATACGACGCGATCATATATGAATCTATTTTATAGTAAAATAAATTATACTAATTTTCAAAATAAATTAAATGAACATAATATTATGATGGAATAATTTTATTAAATATAATATCGATGTATTATATAAGGATGAATTGATTGAACAACGTGAGATTTTTTCCACCTCGAATCTATATTTCATCAAATGGGCAGGCAAGCTGGTAATAAAAAAAAAACATCCATTGATATCATTATTCGAAAGCATATAAGCTATGTACATACTATTATTTATTACTTCAATATATTTTCAACTACTTTGTAAATAAATAATAAATTTTAATTTTCGTCAAATCACTGCAAGCTTAATTTGCAATTTTTCCTTCCATATAATTAGTAAGTACTGATTACGAATTTCGAGTAATTATAGTTATGTGTATTATGTTCCGAGTTTGTTTAAGAAATGACAAATAAATAAAATAACCATGAGAAAACATGGTGGAAATTTATAGTTATTCGAGATCGAGGCAGATGATAGTCTTTTTATTTATTTCTTATCTTTGATTTATGATCATAATTATCGCTATTATTATGCGTGTAATTATCAACAAGTTTTGAGTATTTGTAAAAAGTTATCGCTACTTCCTAAATTAATTTTTTGTAATTTTTACTTGTAATATATTCTTCATTTATCAGATCACGACGTACATACTAATTAACAAAGACTTTACAATAATATTCAAAGTTGATAATTGACAAAATGATTCTATTTTAGTTATAATGACACTTCCACTTGTTTTTATTCATTTTTCACAGACAACGCTTATTGAAATACGGGCGGAAATGTGAAAAAATATGAGTATAATAACTATTTGTTGTAAAGACTATTGTGTAGAAACATTTATACTACTACTTAATTTTTTTTTTTTATATCTCATCACTATGCAGTCAACAAAGCATTCAAATGCCAAGAATTCATAATACTGTAAAAGATAATCAAACAATTTTTGTTTAATCATTTGAATTGCTTTTATTTTTTTTTTCTTTCCTTTCCTCTAACTGGAAATATTAATCTCACTATTTGTGCTAATGTATACTGTCAAATTAGATTGACTGCACATTTGGAAGAGAAATATTAGAAATAAATTCATATTTTCGATGTTCTTATACAACACACCATGAGGGAGTTTGTGACTAGTGCTGCGTTTGATCAAGTATGTTGCCATTATTTTTTTTTTGTTTTATCTTTCAATAATTTCTCATTGTTATTGATAGACTAGATTGTTCAATGCTGTTATATATTAATTATTAATTATAATTTAAACCATCCCAAATCCCTCGGTTCCTTCGCTGATGGCTAACAATAGTGCTCGCTCAAAATGATCGTAACACTCATAGTCAGGTATGCAGAGTTGGTTAAAGCTAAAAAAACAATATTAAAGCGAATAAATGAATGCATTGCTGTAGCGATTAAATAAAAATAAATAAATAAATAAATGAATATAAATAAATAAAAATGATAACCAAATTTGGTGTATTAACGCGTACCAGGTGTGAGCTGTAGGAAGATTGGCGAAAGTTGGTGCTGCAGTAATTTGAAAACGTGGACTCAGTTGCTGAAAACCACCTGGTGGTAATTGAGAACAACCAGTGGTGAATTGGAGCAATCTTGCCATTTCTTCTTGAGTAAAATTGCTCACTGCTGTCCAAAACCATTCGAGAACACGAAGAAACTCTGGTGAACTACCATTTACTATATGATGAGCGCGAAGATCTGCTACACTGTATTCCCCCGTCCCGCATAGCAATAGCTAATGAAATAATAATTAATTTTATTGGCTTTACATATATAATTTTAATTTTATGAGGTTAATTATTAATAATTGAAATACCTCAAGTTCATTTTCATCAAATATTCCTAACAGATTATCCGATATTAGCTCATTTAGACCGCGTAAAAACGCGTCGACCTCGTTACGAATCGAGCTAGCCAATCGATGTTGTGCCAATGCATCAAGATAACGTAGCTTTGTTTCATTTGTAACACGCAATTTACTTCCACCAGGAATTAATTCAATAATTTTAACTAACTGCCCATCTTTATCATATTCCTCTTCAACGAAATACAATTCCATTTCTTCCACATCGTTCTCCAAAATATATTTGACTTTGCTCAAGTATAAATCGGGATCATCTTGTTCAAAATACTATAAAAGATAAATATACAATAGATTCGATAACAATTTTGAAGATGGAAATAAATGTAAACAGAAATTTGTTTTGACATACTCTGTAGTGAACTCTGAGGCCAATAATTTGTGCGAGGAATGAGCGTGTAAATCTCGCTCTAACGAGTTGACGATATGATCCACCAAGGGCGGATTCATAAAGGCATTTACCTACAATTCGACCGGCGAATTCATAATGTTTGAGCTTAAAATTTGGAGCTCTTTTATTTATTGGATGTACTAAGGCTTGTTGTGATTCACCAAATGATGCGAATAGGCCATTTCCTGGATCAAAAATAGCTGCACAAATGAGCTCAAACCATTCGCGCCTCACGCCACCCCAATCAACAGCTATAAAAAATTTCATGAAAGTAATAATATAAATAAATCAATTTAAAGTTCAATTATACCTTGTTCTCCTTGGAAAGTTATTTCAAAATTTCGGCACCAATCACTAACGGAGAAACCTTTAGTCGCTTTGATTGACTGAAAAAAAATATACACATTCATATATTTTTTTTTATTTGTACTTAATCCATATAATTTATTTTGCTCGAGAAGCTTACCGACTCTAAAAGTTTATCACGTTGCACTTTGAGCGTGAGTTTTTCGTGATAATGTTTCTGATGATGTTTTCGTACTTCATGATAGAAAAAGTCTTGTTTATCTGCAAAAGTTTCACTCCCACCAATATTTTTCAATAAAAATAGAGTGAATGTCGCGGCAATAACATCGCGAGAATGTGAAAATAATTCTACGGGTGGTTGACAGCCATCATCAATTGAGAAGGTTTCATATTCATTACTTGAACTATTAAAATGAAACTGAAACACATTAACAATCACGATTGTAAAACAAAATTTATGTTTACCTTAATAAAAAAATATTTAAGCATATATTATTATTATTATTTTATATTTACATGAAATTCGATTGAGATAGAAAAAAGAAAAAAATTAAATTTTTACACACCATTGATAAGTTTACCTTAGTCGATGGACATAATCTAAATGTCACGAGGCGTTTCGGTATAAATTTCAGCAAATATTCTTTGATTGTTAACTGCTTCGGTGAAATAAAACAAAATACTTTCTTCGGCTTTGAAAAACGTTCACCCTGCATTCCTAATAATTTTGCAGCGTAACATATATTTGGATCTTTTGAGGCGACATTATTATGAACCATGCGAGCAATAGCACCTGAAATAAATTCATCAACACAATTAAAAAGAAGAAAAAAATTCAATTTAATTATTAATAAAACAATAAAAGAATAAAACCAATGCTACTAGCATTATCAATTAGTTAATAATATTAATATTACTTATTGATCGTACTTTCGAGAACAATAATATCAAAATCGCCATTATGCAATTGCAATCCAGCAAGACTGACTGTTGCATGATAACATCCACCTTTAGCAAAACTGACTTTCAAACGAATTCTTTGATTGGGCTCATCATATTCAAGTTGTATATTACATGGAGCAACTTGAGCTTCTTCCACACATCCAATCTATAAATATAGAATCAATAATTAAAAAAAGAAAAAAAAATAACCAACCTATAAATACTATTTTATCTTTAATTGATAAATAGAATAAAAAAAAAATTTATTCATAATCAAACCAGCTTACTTGTGTTATATGAACATTATATCCCTTCGTGGGTTCATCTGTAGATCCAAATACGCATAAATTATCATATTCATCGCGGGGTTCAATTGTCATTGAGTGCGCTATTCCTGCTGTGCACACTACCGTAGAGCTTTGACGAACAAACACAGTTTTATTGGGATCGGGAGGTCCTATTAATATTATAAATAATTCCAATTAAATATAAATGAATATTAATTACAAAAGTCCATTGAACAATTTAAAAATTTTATATACCAGGACAAAAATGTTTTAGAAATGGACTGCCATGAACGTGGCAAGAACCAATTGACACTGCAATACGATATTGTCCTGCATGACGTACAGTAAATTTAACAACTGCGGTATTAGCAGCTAAAGGATCAGTACCGCCTAAATCTATAACAGTTGCTACTTTTCTAGTTCCTTCTGATACATCCACTAAAAGATTGTCTTTGTCGCAAATTGGATAGGGCTGACAGTTTCGTTGATAAAACTGTAATTACATCGTATATAAATTTAATAATATAATAATTTATCAACATGAAATATGATGATAATGATAATAATAATAATAATTATTATTAAATAGTACTTTAATTATAAATGTCATAGTTTCTCCAACTAGTTGCGGCTGCTCCCATTCAAAATGAACTCGACAGTTACTGGGTTCTAAATATTTTCCCGTGACATATTGGAGAAGTGAATGTTTGGCCTCCGGCGCCAGAGCCGGCTGTGTCATAGCCGCGAGGGTAACTAGTCCTGCTACTGATACGGAAACAACCAGCATACCACCTAAGAAAATTTCATTAAGTGAATTTAATATATAAAATTGTGTGGGAATTTATTAAAAAAATTTTTTTTATTCACAATATAATTCTGCTAAATAGTAAAATGTGTTAAATAACGTGTATATAAAAAGGCTGTACCCCAAGTCCAAGCATCCTGATGTTGACTATTTTTCACCACGGAATTCCATAAATCAGCTTTCAATGCTTCAAGATCATCCTTTGATGTCGGCAATGTTTGCCTTATCTGAATCCACCGTGGAAGATCTTTTCCAAGGACCGAACGAGCTTCATTGTCTTCCACCCAATAAACATCCTCCAATGACAAAACATCCATCTGCAGTAGCCTTAAAATTTACATTTACATTTGCATTTAAATTAAA
>JAQQBR010000004.1:4448570-4532706 GCA_030347285.1 Microctonus hyperodae
AAAAAATTAAATTGATAATTTCGACTTGGGTTTAAATTAAATTTTCAATGTTTGTTTCAATTATGTTTGAGTATCGCTTACTTTTGATAGTAAGTGCTGAGTCCATGGTCAGTCAGCCACTGTCGAAGGACCAATCGCTGTTGTAGAAGACGTGCTGCTCGCTGCAATCGCTCTTCATCTTGAGGTGGTAATTCTGGTAATGCTCCCAATTGACCACAACTAGCCAAACTTGAAATACCTATAAATAATAAATTATATTTATATTTATAATTAAATAAATACATTTGACTTTATCATCTATATCCTAACTCCCATCACAAATGACAATTTGAATTTTTATCATAATTCATATTGCGTTTGGGTGTTGAATTAATATAAATAAATATACAAGGGGACTTTTCGAATTGTTCGATAAAAAATAATCGCTGAAAGAATAAATTTGAAGATGATAATATAATTTTATTTATGTTCGAAATGAGAAACAAAGCGCTGAAATTCATCAACTCACCGGAAGACGAACTGCCACTTGGTCGGAGTGACATACCAATAGACGATATTTCATCAACAAATAATTGTTCCTTGTCTCGATGTTCATTTCGTTTTCCAGGATTTTTGTCCGGCATAACTCAATCAATTATCACCCCGATTTCACCTCACGTTCTTTTATTTTATTCGCTTGAGCAATTTGACTGAGATATCGTCAACCAGGTCTAATAATACGCCTTGGAAAAATCAATTATGGCTATTACATGCAACGTAATACTTGACCAACTACCGAGAAATTTCTTGTGAACGAATGAAAATCAATTAAAATAATACAAAATCATCTAAATCGTAAATAGAAAAAAATTTAATCTATTGATAGATGAATGTAGATTTTGTGTGAAGTAGTTTTAGTGATCTTACTGTACATATTAAAAAAATAAAAAATGTAATAATCTTTTGTACTTGTGGCAAAAGCATTGATGTGACCTCGTAGAGACTCTTGACCCACTCAAGTTTGCCTACATCTCGCACTATACATGCTTTTGTATTCATGATCCTTTTGAGGTTGATATGTGAATGAAAGCAATGGTGTGTAGGACCAATTGAAATAGAATAAAAGGAAGATAAAGTGAAGAAGTGAAAGTTTGTGGGAAAACATGTTTGAAAAAAAAAATATCCATTGTTCTATACTGAATAAATTCTCTCGTTTCGTCTTTAAATCTTCCGATGAAATTTATCCTCATATTTGCATTTCGATATTGATTACTGCTAATAATAATAACGATTTGAATTTTAATGATAATATACATCTAATCTTGATTGTTCGATATGGTATTAAAAAATTTCGTTCAGTAATTTGTGCCTGCCTTTTCCACTTTATCGTTGGATTTAATCAACCATGATGCGGAGGCGGAGATAAAAATTTGTAAAGAAGGAAATAGTATAGGAAATGAAAAATCGTTAACAAAGGTTACTGGGATCACGAATAATCATTATATATAAAATGTTATATTGCGGCATATAAAGTTCTATATTTACTGAACTGCAGAGTCTAGGCCAACTTTTGCAAAATCGATCTTGTACCATTACATATGCAACTACAAACTTGCTGTACTTTCACGTGATAATATATAGTGTATTTATATATCATATAAATGTAAGTGAGAAAGGTCAAACAGAGAAATTCATTACATTACTGAAGAGAAAAAAAAAAACAAAGTTCAATAGTAATTTAAGATTAAATGAAATATTTATTGAAATCGATAATATTTCCATTAATTTTTTGTGAGTAGAAAAAATGTAAGATAATTGTTCATAAATTTATTTTGCTAAATGTTTTCTGTAATATATGAACCATCCTATATTAATCATAAATGATAAACACATAATGTGGTGTTAATGTGGACAAATTCAATGGTAGAAAGATTTAATTAAAAAGAATAAACTACTAAATAATAAAATACAGATGAATTCAGATGAGAAATAAATTTATAAATTAGAAATAATTATCATGCCTAATAAATTTACTTTACTACAGCGAACCTTGTTGATTGATTGGAAAACAGCAGTTCTATATAAAAATGACCCGTGTTTTATACATAACTCTATGTACATAATTTTATTTTTTATACTTTTTACTGTTATCTATTAATTATTTGTCAAAAAACGCATTCAATCTGTATTTTTTAATTTACATTAATCACCAACACGTATTTTCAATGAGCAATTTTTGGAGAATACTTAGGGATGGGCTCCAATAATAATAAAATATCACAATGTATGTCAACGGGTCAAAGATATTTGGGCGCTAATTTCACCATTCCAATTAATTCGATATTAATATTGAATGCAAACCCAAAGGACCCGTAATTTAATCGGATTCGTTGTTGTTCTATTTGCATTTTGTCACGTTTGACTGGTCAAATCTTTCTGATTTATTTTTTATCTTTTTTTTTCCTTTCTTGTATTTCAAAATACTAATATATCGGTTTATTAAAATATTTACACGAGGGACATTAGTGATGTGAATGTCTAAAAAATGTTTTTCTTTAATAATAGACAAACAAATAAACAAATAAACGCGAGGAATTGACAACGATCCGTTCACGTCAAATTCTACCAGTCGACTGAGTAGAGAGTACAATCCGATTGCACTGTTAAACAACCCTTGCCCCACCAACATCAAGTATAACACTATCTCACAATCAGTCTCCGACTGACTCCCTTGCACCACTCACTGATATTTATTTGCTCTTTCAAGTCACCACAATTTATATGATACATGTAATAAAACACTGTATTAATATTATCATCATAAATTGCGAAATAAAATATTTATTTCATGAACAATACTATCATTAAATAAATATTGCTCGACATTTTGAGAATTGAGTTGCACTCGTGATAAAGGATTTAAATATAAAAAAATTTAATCTCTTCCAAATCCTACGCAAATTTCGTTCATACATTCATTATGTATATCTGCATATCATATAAATCGACCACAAAAAAAAAATATGAACTCTTACGCGCGTGTCCCACACATTATAACCTATAAAATATTTTCTTAAGTTTTATCAATTATTATTGTATTAATTAATTGTTTTGATGTTTTATTATTGGACAAGGCACATAGATTAATTATAAAAAATGTACAAGGCTAATGTCCAAGTGCCTGGCAATTTTTACATGATTAATTGAGCATGAAGCAAAGCAGTCAATTAATCTTTAAAATCTTGATGGATAAGATAATATTTTTAAATTAAAATCTTTATATTTTTTAATTTATTTAGACAGGTATGAAACAACAAAACCATGTAAAGATTTTCAATATAATTTCAAAATAATAGCTATAATAATTAATAGCTAAATAAGATTAATTTAGAGGAAGAAAAAGAAAGAAATAAAATCCCATTTTTTTTTATGATAAAAATGTTAATGTATAATTTATTTAGATTTACCTTTTTTTTTTAAAAGTGGGCGATATTGAGTTAAACCTATTTCCATTAGCCATTGATCAGCATCAGTTAAATCCCCATCATTTCCATTTTCAGCTACGAGGACCAGGAGCTTTCCAAGTGATAATACAGTTGACAGGGCTAAAAATACCACTGAAAATACAGTTGACCATCGTGTCATTGCTTGAGATGTTCATCTAAATAAAGTATAAAAGAATATTGATATTAATTCGATAAATAATTCAATAATGATAACATAAATATTTTTATCAATAAATTTTTACATTTGTATTTTTTATTTTTGAATATATTAACAATTGATTTGATGTTTAAATCACTCTGCAAGTTCATGATTGTTTCTTACCACATTTTCAATAACCGGAACAGCTGACAGTTGACAATGTCATAATTGTCAGACAATATAAGTAATACGTCACATAATAATGTATCAACAATGATTTTGTTTCCAGGTCATTTGTAAGAATTTCGCGATTAATATAATTGTATATACGTTGCCAATTGTATTATAAAATTTCATATACACATATGCGTGTATATATACGTATATTTATTTATTATGTACAGAAATTTATGTTAATTTTAATTGTAAATCTTGAGGAACAAGATACTAAGATGCCTTAATGCGGCGCCAAAAGGCAAAACACGTAAAAAGTCAAAATGGCGGATCAAGTTACGATGCCATCTATGAATTTTAATGTGAAATAATTTCTTAGTTATTCCAACGACTGGTAATAAATTTAAATTATTCTGTAGAATGTATAATCCTCAGAATTTTCTCTCCTCTCAACTCTGTCAGAATATTCATTACACTGCAGTGAAAATAAATACTGAAATTTGAGATTAATTTTTAATATATACACATACATTAAAAATTAATCTCAAATAAATATCGAATTTCGCCAAGTAGTTTACAGTGGAATCAGAGTGGTCTCATTTGACTATTGTAGTATTGCTTCTCTGAAACTAATTTGAATCAGCAATTTTAAATTATACATAATACTGATATTTCGATATCAATATTTCAAATAAATCTCCCACGAACAAAACTTTATTATACGTAACAAAAATTAGAAATAATAAAATTCAATTGATTAGTCTGTAATTATTATTTTTCTCTCATTTTAAATATTTCAATAAAAAATATAAAAATAGTTTCAAATTACCCAATTAATTTGTGACAGTATATAATATTTTCAGTACAATAAAGTTATTATAAAAACATCAAGAAACATTCCAATATAAATGTGAAGATCTATACATGTTCTTTCTTTTATCGATATCGTCGTTGTCGATGAAAAAGCTTTGGATAATCTGGTTCTTGTAGACTTCAATCAAATTAAGAGCATACCATTGTAAAACATCTTGGCATCTCGATCATTTTGCTTTCAACACCATACAGTATTTATAAATTACTGTACAGATATAAGTCATTTGATTTCTGTTATAAGGTATACGTATGTTATATGTACATGTTTACACACATACATAAGAGTAGGTGCAATGTATATATACGTTGGCGCATGTACTTATCCCGTCTAGTCACATGCTTTACGACTGTCTGAATATGGTCACGAACATGGTGCACCTTGGCATCTCGCGCTAACTTATAGTACATCCTTTACACTGCAAAATATATTTATTCAAAGTGTTGTAGCACTCACTTATTTTATTGTAATCATTAAAAGAGAAAAACTATTATATAAATATAAATATAAGCAATAAATTATATTTCTTGATATATTGTGATTTGGAGTTTCATAGACAAATGATGAGCAAAATAATGTATTAAATTTGAAACGAATGAAATTTAGAGTAATTAATTAATTTTATATCAGATTGAGTCATTATTTTATTTAATTGAATTTAATTAGTTGGATAAATTGTGATTTAAAAGAAAAATAATACAGATTATTGAATGAAAAAAATAGATCTAATAAATTATTAATTTATTCTAAGAATAATGAATTGTAAATTTTTCTTCTCAATATTATGAATCTTGATTCGATTAAATAAAATAAATTATCTCATTTTAATATTTAATTAATTCAATATTTTTAATCTCGATGTTAATCATATAATATTTTTCTTCACAGTGTGGAACAATACTTTTCATTCATATAACCCGCATGAAAGTTATTTTTAATTCAGAAACATGAACCACTATGATGAAGTTGATAAAATATTAATTAAAACGTTTTTAATTCAACGAATTACAAGAGTTACTGAGAATGCTGAGCGCATTTTGCATAGATTATTTGCACTGTTCTTTTACGTACATTCATATGCATACATTAACGTGTATGTACCTACGAGAATAATAACGAGTGGAAGACTAATGTTGAACGTCCAAATATATGATAACATCCGAGGGCAAAGTATCAAGATATATATTGAACTCGTTGATATAAATACAATAAAAATTCCTCATAAAGAAAATTGTCCATAAAAATCTGAAACATAAAAATATTTATTAGAAAAATCGTGTTATGTATTTAGCTATAAATATAAATATTCTCTGATACTATTTATAAATAATGAATATACCTATTAAATAAATTGGTCCACATTGGAATATTTGACTGAACAAGTATACAACTCAATACGGACATGAAGAATAAAGAACTGTAGAATTGGATAATGAATTCACTCATGGTAATTGCACTTGAAACTGTACATATATACACGTGTGATGTACATCGTGCAGCTGATGGTTCAAATCGTAATATACAATTTTTGCAACCTGAAATTTAATGGATTGCCAATAAATATAAATAATAATTACAAAAACTAACGGTAATAAAAAATTATACATTTTAAAACTCTTCAAAAGTATATTTTCAAACTGACATTATTCATGTATATTCCACGAATTTCATTTCAACCTCTTGATGCACAATTTGCTAATTATTAATAAAGTATACCGCGAATTTTACTCCAATTAAATGAGTAAACAAATTGAAATAAAAAAATTTTCCATCTTCATTAGTACTATTCATCAGATTTACATTATAATGAATAATTAAAAATTTCTTGTATAAATTCCTACTTGCCCTAGATATAATGTGCAAACAATCATGTATTATTTTAATTAAAAAAAATTACACATGTATTAATAACAGTTGACATAGCGCAAGAAAACCTGATCGAGGTGGGAGAATACACGTGTCGTTCATGTTGTTGTCGCGTCGTGATCGTCATTGGTAATGGTAATGATAATGGTTCACTGTGTGATTATTGCTTGATCGTGTGTTGTAGTTGAGACTGCAGTACGAAGAGAGTCTGCTTGAAAATGGGAGCACACACTGTGAAAGTAGGAAGGGAAGGCTATAGGCCCAGCTCACAGTGCTACTATGGTTTCAGTCGATTGTAGACTTCGAAGGACGACATAGGTCGAAGAGGCCACTCATTTTCCTCTCTTCGATTCATCTCTATTTATTTATTTATTTTTTTTTTTCATTTTTATCATTCTTAATTAACATCTCATTATTGTCATTGAATACGCGTGGCACTATATAATATATCTTTTATATTATTTATGTGTTGAATTATTTGTTAACAATACAACAGAAAAACTGTCCAAGTTTACTTTTTCATCAACCTATCACCAGCGAGGATGCGCAATCATATTATCATTGTCGTTTTTCTTCTCTGCTGTTTCGAAGGTGAGTTTTTCTCATTATTATAAATATAATAATACTAATTATTATTACAACAATTATTGTATAGTGTTTAATTTATTTTATTCTAAGTGATCTGCAGTTTGTTGAATTTTATGGCAAATATTTTTTTTTTCTTTCAATTTTTTGAATAATTTAATTGATTGGTGACTGATTTAAAATGAATGATTGGCGGTAAATGTTTGATGTTTGAGAATGAAATAAAATTTCTATTCATAAATATTATACAATAATTTCTGAAGGTACTTCCCGCTCTATAATCCCCAAAAAACTTCATTATCGATTTATCGTGATTAAATGTCTGTCTGTCAAAGTTTTTTTGATGCGACACGTTAATATATGAATAAAAATAATTGTATATTTAAAAAACACATTGCGCCAAATATCAATGGTTTTAAAGAGATAGTGATAATGATACATGGCGGCAAAGGATATGGCGATAATTATATAGCAGAGCAAATTGTTTTTTTCTCTCTAAATTATTAATATAATTGCGAGATAAATATATGAACATTAAGCTAAAATTCATTTTTATCTCCATGTGTTTGAATTGATTTCTTCTGTAAAATTAATTAAAAAATATATGTACATATATATCCGTATAAACATATACATAAAATAAAATAAAACAAAAATTGTAACTGATTCAAAGCATAATTAATTCAAACGCACGTTCGTTCGTGACGAGATACATAAAATATTCCATTTCTGTTACTATTATACATTACAACATATAATGTTTTAATGTATGTACATATTGCGTGAACGTGCAAAAAAAAAATTGTTCGAGCACGATACAAAAATAACTGATTGATTCATTACATATTAATTGAATAATTGATCACTCTGATGATCGAGTTGTTTAGACAACATGATAATAAAATAATAGAAAAATAGAAAAATCAACTAGGGTATAGACAATTTTATCAAAGTATGTTTAGTCATCGGATGGCGCAAGTATATATATTAAATATAGAGGCACACATAAATATATAAAATAATGCCGTGTTCTGTAGCGTAGATATTATCTGGATATACATTCTCGTGCTGGACCAGTTGTCGTCTTCATCGTCACGCGCGCATCTCAACAGCCACTGAAGCGATGAGAATAATACTACTATCGAAAAGAAAAAAAAAATATAAATACATAAATAAATGAATAAATAAAAATATAGAATATAATGTACCGTCTTGAATATGAAGATTATATCAAAATAGTTTTCTCGTCGTAATGGTTGAGTCACCTCAGTATTTTCTTCGTGTACATACACACACATATACACACAGGTAATCAAATATCAAAGAGCTGTTTGAGAAAGGGAATTGGTGAAGGAGGAAAAGAAAGAGAAATGAAAGAGACGACGCCCTGACATGGTCAGTTGAAGGCAAATTATTTATATCCCACGCACTTCACCTTCCTGATTAATGGGTGGCTGTACGTTTCAGTCTTTGCGCTTATGATAGCTATAACATGATTACAGATATTTTCGCTTACGAGTTTCTTCCGCGATGAGTTGCAAGTTTACCACATGGGATTGTGTATTAGTCCTCTCAATCAAATAAAGTAAAATTATTATTGATCACTAATTATTCGACATGGTGATTTTTTATCTGAAATGAATAAAAAGAAAAATAAAAGATTGAAGAATGTTTTTGAATTATAAAAGATTGTATATTATGACTTGAGGCGAAGAAAGATATTTTTGAATAATTGATATTAATGCTGGCAATATTTATTGAGTATATATTCAATGGTTTCTGATGGTATATAATTATAGATGTGTGGATGTTGAATGCAAAAGATGTATCGATATTTTTTTCAATTTATGTTTATAAAATGAGAGTGTGGTCAATGCGAATATACAACTCATGCAAAAGGAGTTTCCTTTAAACATTGGTTTGAACTCGATAACCACTGACGGTTGACTTACTTCGCTGACCTGAAGACCCAGTGAGCCGTGCTCTCGTGAATATCAATTCGCCACCCAAGTAGTCCAAGTCCATTCGCCGGGCTTCATTATCGTCGCGTCATCATCATTATCATCATAAGTCTTTCCTATTTCTTTTTTTTTTATTTTCATTTTTATTTGAATCAATCTCTCCTCTTGATATCAACTTGGACTGATTGTTAGCCTATTTAAATATTCCATTCTGATCTTTATATCAATATATTTATTGGATTCGTATACCTGTATATGAAGAAGTGATCTGTGTTACTTGGGATAAAACTCCTTTGAGATGACTATTCAAAAATCATATGAATAAATTGTATATAATTTTTATTTTAATATTACCAAATTAGCATCCTTTGATATCATTTGATTCATTCTGTCCTACTTGTTTTGAATACGATCAGTAAATCTGCGTGCCCATGGAAATAGGGATTTCACCTGGTAATGGAATATAATTCATTATTTCAAATTTATTTAAATAAATAATTGCAAATATTACCAGCAAACATTAATATATCATTAGACATATAATATTTACAAATAAAAATCTTACCTTGCATATACATCAGTCTAATGGGTTGGAAATCTGTGGCTGAAATTATGGTGTTTCATTGCAACTGACCTAGAAATTATTTTCTCCATCTATCGACTATTATTAAAAAAAATTTTTTTTTCTTACAATTCTTCCGCTTTCGTTTATCGAAATTATTTATTTTATTCCATAAAGAATTTACCTTCACACCTGTGTTTTATTTCTCAGCAATATATTTGTCCGCTGCATGCGATATGTAAATTAACAATTTTACCGGTTGTAATTTGCGATAAAAATTGCCGTTGTCATGTGTTAATAACTGAATGATTATAATGTAGTAAATTAATGGAATATATTAAATCCAACTCGGTTTTCAAACGCAAGTGTAATTAACTGCAACTTTGTGTATGATTAGGAAAAAGTGCATACCATCGGCCTTTCTACCAGCTGACAAGTGACCTTGAAATAGAAATCAATGATGAATCGTGTCATACATGCATCTAATGATTCATATACACATTAGAGAGTGGATCTTCATTGCATATAGCGTTAATAAATACAAGAGTTAGTTGCCGCCAGGCAATATAACCATTTTCTGGCCAAGTAGGTATGCAGGTAAGGTCGAGGCCACGATCGTGTACTTTGTGGCAAGCTATACAGTCATTATACCATTGCCATAATGTTCATGGTAAGGATATCGTGATGTGAGAGCTGAGTGTGTCGCTTGCGCGCATACATACCTACATTATACAGCTGAAATAATAAGCTATACCATACAATCTCTGTCTCCGATGTCTCTTGTTCTCATACTCGCTTTCTCCACTTGAAAACCATTTCAATATATACTTTTATTTGTTTAACTTATTTTTACTTTTATCTTATTTATTTTCCAATTTGTTGGAAAACAAGTTTTTGTTTTGTTTAATACACAACTGTATGGCTTTTAAAATATTTTCAAGTGTACAAAGTATTTTTTACTATTTAAATTTATAATTATATATTCAACCAAATATTTGTTTCAAATAATTAATATTCCTTTGAAACAAAGTTTACATATTTAATATCCATAAAAAAAATTTTTTTTTTTTGCAATGGATCCAAGATATGAAAAATAATATAGTGAATTATATTCCACTCATTTTGTTCAAGTGAACTTGAAGCTATTTAATAGTACAAATATTTTATTTCCAACGAGTAATTGTTCATTGTACTATACTAAATTATTTCAATCATTTACCATTACCAATTGCAAATATAGACATATTGATAATTAATCATATATATATATATCTCAAACAATTAATCTACACATTTATTCAATTATGAATATATATAAATGTAGCTGTTTTTTTTTTCTTCTTTTCTTCAAGACAACTCTAACTGTACATGTTTGACAAATGAATTATCTGATGTTTCATATATATCACCAATGAGTTTAACGAGTATGACAAAGAGTTGGGCTGTGTGACTTCACCCAAGATCATTGTAGAATAAATACGATTGAAATTCCCCATTGAAATTTCTCCCATCTAACGGAACGACAGTAAGAGGAGCTAGGTTGAAGGCTCGTTGCTAGCGCGTTGAGGAAGCTGTGAAAAAAGAAACATGAGGTATTAGTAAACTCAGTCCGGGAGGTAGTTTTTCGCCCCAGTACTCCACTTACTACTTGCCGCTTAACCGATCGCTATACGATTTATGGGACAGGACTCAGAGCTCGTCGAGAACTCGACTTGCGACTCGCCTCGCTCGATTATATTCTCATCCAAATGTCCCGGTTGGCACACATAGCAACTGATCGTTTACACTTGTATCCAAGATATGTATGCACACGCAATGCGTATGTGTAGATATGTAATATGAACAATTAAAGAATAAAGAGATATATGTATTTTAACATAGTGTACCTATATGCAGCTGGATGGTGAAATTATAAATATTATCGTATGCTTATTGGTAGTATAATAATTGGCAAGTCGATCAGGAAGGTATTAGTGAATAAATATATTTCGCCTTTGCTGATTACAACGGTACACTAGCCCAGTGTATAATTAAAATATCGTAAGATACGGTGCTTTATATGTATATGTATATTATATATAGATCATGGAATGCAATATTTTTTTAATTTGTCTATTGTGAATTATTTGAAATTACTCTTCCGTCACGCTTTGCTAGTTCTCTATTCGCGTTTGGTCATTGGAGAAAAAAAATTTGTTAACACGAAATAAATTATAATTTTTTTGAGTTAATTATCATTGCTTTAAATAATTATTAATTGCTGCAAATAAATATTTGATTTGAAATAATTATTATTTCGTTTGTATATTTTATATTAAATATTCCATCACGTTAATTAAATATGAATTTATATTATGTATATGATTTTATAATAAGGTTTTTTTTTTACGTTTCTATTGTTATCTGACTGAAAAGCTCGCGAGATCTATTAGCATAATGAATGGATTTAATTTAATCTCTCTCGCCTCTATTCTTAAAATATTGTATCCGGGTCTTTTTTACTATTTAAATATTTAATAATTCTTTATTATTTTACTTGGTAAAATTTATTTGAAGTATTCAATGTACGTGATGAGAATAAAAATATTTTGTATTTATGTAAAAAATTTTAAACACTGCAGTATTGCAATAAAATGTTTTTGCTACCTTTTGTGCATTCTTTTTTCTTGCTGTTCATTCTTCAGAGTTTGGCTTACCAATTTAAATACACGCCCAACTTGCGATCGCCGAAACGGCGCGAGCGATAAACGCAAAAAAAATTTAAGTATATAAATAAAAAAGTACGACTGTATACCTTGTTTTGGTTGTTTTTGGCATTTAATGGGATGGCAATACACGATTACTGAGTTTACTGACCTCTTGTATCGTATGATTAAAATCTTTTCATAACGTATTCTTTGTTTGTAGCGAATATATACTCTTATTACATGTACACCGAAACAAGATCAAGAGAAAAATAAATCAGCAAAAACGTTAAATTGGTCAATTTTAATGGTTCACTGAACTTTTCAGTGCATCGCAGACCCGGAATTTTAATAATATATGAATGTAATTGTTGTCTACATGCACATGTACATCAGAATTAGCATAAAGAAAAGGCAAGATTCATCAAAAGTTGCTTTCATCAACATTAATTTAAATTACATTTCAACCATTTTGATTTTTAAACAGTCAGCATGAGAAGAAAATGTTTGGATTAATTTTATTCTCACGTCTATTTAATTATTCAGTCTTCTTCATCAGTTCTTTCTCTCATGCTTTCCCTTTTCTCACATTATTCAAATTAATTTCAAAGGAAAACATTTGTCATGCATACTGAATTCTCTTTTATTGTCCACCTTATACTTATCTAACTATTTAACTATTTCATACTGTAACGGATTGGATAATAACTGTTAATCGAATTTATATAATACCAATGCATATATTTTTTTTTTCTACTTATTCGTAAATGTGTTTATGCTAATTGTAAATTCATAAGAGCTGTTGACCTAAGCGCCGCTGGAGCGCGACCATTATCGTGCAACACGCCTATAATCATATATAGCTGGTATAAGTACACAGATATATACACTTTGAAACTTGTCATGAATTACCGGTAGCGGTATTATTATCCTGACTAATGTGTAAACAAAAACAAACATGCACATGTAAAATAATGTGATTAATTTGATTTTGTTTATTTGTATTTTTAGATCTAGCAAGAGGTGCGTGTCCACGGATATGTCCAATTGGTGGCGAGCCAGTGTGTGGTAGTGACGATGTTATATATGCCTCGCAGTGCGAAATGCGGAAAAAGATGTGCGGAAAAGGTGAGAAACAAATGTGTTCTCGTTGTGTAATTTATAAAGACAACGGTAGTGGACCATTTTATTGAACAGAATATATATGGTAATTAAATTAATTGTATAGCCCTGAGTGATCATGAGGAAATACAAAATTCATACCGGATAAGTTAAATCACGTAAAATTACTGGATTCATATATTATTGCAAGCACGATAAAAATAATAATAGATAATAAATGTTAAATATCAATTATAATATTTAATGTTTCGTTGAAATACTGTATAATCAATCACGATTAAGGCTTGTTTGGCTGAAATAATAATATTAATATTTATTATTATCAGGTATAATTGTTGCAACGGAGGCAACATCATGTATGAGATCGTCTGGAAGCAAATGTGAACATCGTTGTCCAGCTGATCAGGATCCTGTTTGTGGCACTGATGGTCGGACGTATTTAAATAAATGTATGCTGAGGGTGGAAATATGTAGGGTAGGAATTGAACTTTCTCATCTTGGGCCCTGCAATAATATATCAGCTCATCGTGAAAATTGCCCGGTGTCCTGTGACTTTGCTCCGCTTGATGGACCGGTTTGTGGAAGCGATGGAAATGTTTACAAGTCAACATGTCAAATGAAACTTCTTACATGCAGGTACATATTTTAAAGCCTAAAGCGATTGAGTAATGATAACGAAATTGTTGAATATACATATGTACCATGAATACCATGAATATGTATTTATTTATTTATTTATTTATTTATTTATGTATAGTGTGTAGTGAGCTAATCAGTGATGATATCTTGCTGGTGTCTCATCGAGAAATCTGATACTTGGATTTAGATCTATGAAAAGTTGTACATATTGGCTGAACAAGTCGATGATAAATTGCGTGAAAAGAATTTCAAGTCTGTTCTCTTTACCCGTCCAGTAATTTGTCCGGAGAAATTCAACCAATCGTATTATAAACACAACTTTACTAGAAATTTTTTCTTGTCCCAGTTCTCACATTTTTCTATTAATTCCATCACTGATTAATTCTAAAAATAGTGCAAACTTTCTCATCAACATTTATTTGTATAAACTAAACGTATGATTATTGTTATTGATTTAGAGAAAATATATTTATTTATATTTATTTATTGCAGACAAGGTGTAGTTAGAACGAATAAAAAGCACTGTCAAACAACACGACACTGTCGTGAAACGTGTTGGCGCGGCGCTAAACCAGCGTGTGGCAGTGACGGAATTCTTTACGCAAATACTTGTAAAATGCGTGCGAAAAATTGTGGGTAAGAATAAATAATAGAATTAGTAAAATTAAAATAAAATAAAAATAGTTTAATAAAACTTTTATGTATGAATTTTACCATGGATTTTTTTATTTATTTAGACTTTTATTTTTTTAGAAAACATGTGTTTGAAGTGCCCATGTCATTTTGTGTCTCTCGAGAGAGAACGTCTGGTGGAGTAGCCACTGCTTGTCCACTCGATTGTACGGAAGAAAAAGAGTCACACATATGCGGAACAGATGGAAGCATTTACAGAAATGAGTGTGAAATGAAGATGCTTAATTGCGGGTAAACAAAATAATCTATGAAAAAAATAAATGAAACAAAAATACAGTTTCAAATTTGATTTCTATATTTTTTTTCTTTTATTTTATTTGGCAGACAATCAAGAAGACAAGTAGTACTCAGTGATTTTGAAAAATGTAAAGGAAGATTTGCCAAGTGTTCGAAACAACAATTAAAATGCAACACTGAATCTGATCCAGTTTGCGGTAGTGATGCAAGAACTTATATCAATCAATGCCATTTAAATGTTGCCATATGCATGTACGTATCATTGCAGTTATTTAAATACTAAATCGAGTCTATTTGAAGCATCTGAATATATAAAAAAATCTAAATCAATTATATAGGAAAGGTATTCAGTTAGCACACGTAGGTGAATGTACAACATTGAAGGAGACAGAAGACTGTCCAGAAAGCTGTGATGACGCTCATGAAGAACCTGTTTGTGGTAGTGATGGTAATGTTTATCGGTAAGTAGAGACGTGACACATTCATAAAATGATTAAAAATTTTTAATTTTCAATTTAATGAGCTTGTTTGTACGACTATATTTTTTTCATCACTCAACATCATTGTATTTTGCCGTTAAACGCACGTAGGTCGCCGTGTCATCTTCGGCGAGATACTTGTGGTCAGAGGGTGGTATCCGTGCCAGCTCAGCATTGTCGTACAACAGCCCTCTGCAATCAAGTATGCAATAGCGAACGACAATTTGTCTGCGGTTCCGACAACAAGCTTTATCGAAATGAATGCGAGATGAAAAGGGACAACTGCGGGTGAGATATCACTAATAATTATGTTTAAAATATCACTTGATTCGAATTCACATTGGCTTTTTCTTATTTTTCTTCAATTTATTAATATTATTCACATGAAAATTCTCTTTTTTTTTTTCATTATAGAAAACACATCTATGTTGTTCCATTAAAACGATGTGTTCAAGGCTTTCTCTTTCGTGGATGCCAAAAAATTTGTCCACCATTTTATGATCCAGTATGTGGCACTGATGGTATGACATACAGCAACGATTGTTTCCTTGAAATAGAAAATTGTCGTAGTCGAAGTCTTGTTACTAAGCAGTATTATGGATTGTGCGGGCAACCAACTGAAGAGCCTAAGAATTATTTGTATTAAAGTATATAACCAATGATGCAAATAATTCGGGTGTGATACCGCAATAATAATAGCCAACAAGAAATACCATGGAAGATTCTCAAATGAATAATTTATTTTGCCTAATGATGCATGTTCTTTTTTTTTTTCTTTCACAAGTGAAATTATTCACAAGCTAGGCAAAATTAATCCGTATAACAATGAATCTTGATATACGTAGATGATCTAGATGCAAAAAAGTGCATTGATACTGATACTAATAGTTTCAACTAATTTTGCGGTTATTCTTGCCTGAAGGATTTTCGACAGTTTGAATTAATGTATACAACTGATATCGAATTCTCGACCGAATTTATGTGAACTATTACACAATATAATAGAACTATTTATTTATTATAGTATTATAGATTGATTCGAATATATCAGTATCTGGTGACTGCAATCATTAATAATTATTTTATATCAAACAGAAACAAACTGTACTTTTTATTCATGAATCTTAGTATTGTTTCGTATATTGATCGAATAATAAAAGAGGAAATAATTAGAACTCACGAGTTATTAAAACCATTATATTATATATATATAATACGTCTCTAATATTTGTGATGTGTGTTTTATATTATTATTCTCTTCAATTACTCATAATTTGTTATTTATTATTCACTATTGTGAAAATCTATTTAGTCATAGGAGCCAATACATTTATATCAGCGTGTCATTTATACAATAAACATTATGGCGAATATTTATTTTGTATTTTTCTAATATTCAAAATATTGAATGAATAAAAAATAACTGGAGTTATTATTAATATTTAACTTTAAAGTCTTTTTCGTACAAATATATTTGTATAAATATATTTATATATATTTATACTTAGGATATTTGATCAAGAATTAACATGCTCTAAAATACCTTGTCTTATAAGAGGTTCGCACTGAGCTCGAGGTAAAAGATGATGAGTATTTTTTTTTAATGAAATAACTTGACCGTCCTCCAACTCAAATTTTCCATAGTCAACCAAACACCTTACCTAAAATATTTATTAATTTATTTATTTGTAAATTAATATTCAAGTTTGTCTTCATCTTCGAAATATTGAACTTACTTCTATGTACAGTGATTTGGGTGGCATCATATCCATCGTGAGATTTAATCCCTGATTATCACCAATTGATCTCATATAGGTTGCTAGTGATTTATTGTACGCTTGATACCACTGTGATTCTAAACTTAACATATTAGCACCAATTTCCGCTGGTAAAATACTTCCGAATTCCCATCGCGCTTGCCTCAATCTTCTCATGCGATTGTAAACGTATGCCAAAAGACAACGTTTATTTCGATTCAATGCAGCGTGTCTCAATTGAACTGACATGTAACGTGATGTAGAGCTTTCAATGTTGGAAACAGAGGTATTTCTGGAATTGAATTAAACAAAAAAATAAAGAAACTATTGGAGAATATCTTATTTAATAAATAAAAATATAAATACATACACATCATTTAAATTAGCTTCATAGAGTGCCTGCATTTCATCTATGACTTGTCGAACTAAATTTTCCTGAAATTATTTATCATATTTATATTATTTTTCATAAGCCGGTATCAATTGGAGGTTATGTTCTTTTTAAAATAATACTCTTACGTTAAATGGTTTGATATCATCAGAAAGTGATAATTCGTTAACAAGTTTCAATGCATTTCTCCCAAGCATGGTAATAAAATGTATATTACGTTATTAATAATAGTTGATAATTCATTAAATAATTAATTAAAGTTTACTGATATTAAAAACAGACCGTTGAGTAGTGGCTAATGTATTCATAGTCGAAGCTTAGTTTCAAATTTGTCTTAAATCAACATTATTATCGATGACTTAAGATTTTAATACTGAACGTTGATTGGTTCGTCGTGTCTTATATTTTTCAAACAAACATAAGATGTCATTGTGAATATATGCCTATATATTATTAGACTGGCGCTAACATCGTGGCATTAGTCAGTACTATAAAAGTCAATATTATTTTGTAGGTTAAGTTACGCATTGTCTAAACTTTGCTATTTCTGTTGAATTCCGATTTTTAATCTATATACTTTATTATCTATAAATAGTTTTTTAAATCTATTTCTAAAATAAAAAAACTAGAAATTCTCAAATCCTCCCACAAGCAATAATTGCTAATAATTTAAGGAAAAATATTTGAATTTTTAAACCACGCCGCTCTTTATATTAATGCTTCAAAAATGATTGCCACCTATATTTACGAGTCCGTACTAATCACCATACACTCATAATTTCGATTTGAGCTTCTCACATATATTCGTTATTCACTGATTCAAAAATTTACATATCCTATAATAATCCTACCACCATTATTGACAGAACCAGATCTTATTTTAAATATGGCGCCGAGTGTTTACGACACCTGATTACGAACGGTGCTAATAATGTCGGTGTAATCTTTGTTTCAACTGGTAAAATTAATTTATATATTGAAGTTTTCATTTTTTTATCCATTTGATAAAACTGTGGAATTGATAAAATATTATCTCGCAAATATTAATTTGTCATTAGTACCTGTCGGCGAATTATGGCGATGAAAGAGGGAAAACAGGGGGGATTCGTCGTCATATTATTTTCATTTGTCGCTTCAATCAAGTTATGTAGTGTATTTCTTTAAATTACAGAAGTATTCAAGTTAATTCAAGTACACTTCAGAATTGATACAACAAAAAAAAAACACATTTGGAAATATCTCCTAGGAATAACATTATTTCAATTTTATCAAAGAACCATAGAGGAAGATTTAAATGTAAGTAAAATTTTTTATTACAATTACTTTACGATAATATTCAGTGAAACTATCGATCGCATTGTCCTAAATTTGACAGATGTGTCATGTCAATGGACCTGCTCTTGATGCTTTCATCCCCCAAGGATTTATTTTAACGACAGCGGCCATTTTTCAATCATGTTTTTTACCCTTTATTCGTTTTCGTTGTTTTTATTCATTTATTGTGATTCAGACAATGATTCGCGAATGATGTGAATTAAGTTACATGAAATATTGCATCTGTATCTTCTACATTTTATTGTCAATTAATTGCTATTTATTTTCGCGTCGAATTAAATTGATTTATTGTTTTCAAATAAATTTTCGTCACATATTATCTTGCATTAATTTTTTTTCATTTATATTGTTTTAAAATTTTTTTGACATTTTTTTTCCAGTTAAACGAATTCATCTGAATGCTCTATTTGATTTTGATTTTTGCAATTTTTTATTTATCATTCAATTAATTGAAAGGATATATTTAATTGCAAGATGGCTTTATTACTCAATTAAATGTTCATTATATTATGGATGATTCATAGAGGAGAGGAAAATTAATAATTAATTAATTTCTTCACTATATTACTTTGCTAATATAGATAAATCATTCTTGGGCGCAGAATAAAAGTAATCAATTTTTTGCAATTGATTATTTTTTATTTTCATCGGGTTTAATGTAACAATATAATTATAAATAACACTCTCCTGATATTTTAGATGTGTCGACAAGTAATAAGAACTAAATATAAAAAAAAAGTACCTGTCATTTTTAAAATTATTTATCAAGTTGTTATAGTTCAGTTAATTTAATACCCGAGACAATGTGAAGCAAAAAAATAAATAAAGTCTGAGGTTTCCCAGCGGACTTCCGCAAGAAATACACAGAGAATCTTAATGTTAGAGGTTGGAATAAAACTCAGTTATAACCATAGCTAAACTCGAGCCTTACACAGATATGCGAAACTTATAATTCTGATGTTATCAGTAATTTTACCACGGTAATTAATGCTGACTCGATTGTACGATTGTTGTTATCCTGCGTTTTATATCTAACGTGCCACATAGCTGCCGTGAGAATACAGAATTTATGATTCCTAATAATTATAATGATGACGATTTAAATATTGCGAACCCTTGTTTAATCGATTTCATTTTTCTTACTTCTCTCCATCCACAATTTAACTTGCCTACACGCAAATATTGTAACTAATTATTTCGATATAAATATAATGTCTGTCGTTATGTATATTTCCATATGATATTGGTGATTTAATTTGTATAAATTAATATAACATAAATGACATTAAATTATAGACATACAAAAATAGAATATTTAAAAGTTTACATTTTTACATGAGTACTTAACGAGAAAAAGAGCTAAAGACATAAAAAAAATTCGGATTCTAGAAGCTATTAATTAACTTATGTATACATGTAATACAAACATAAAAAGATGGGTGCGAATGAGAATTGTAATAGGATAAAATGAGGAGGTGATTGCAGGTGTATAAAAGAACTAGATTACACAAAAATGTAATGGAATGAAAGAAAAAAAATAAAAAGGTGAAGCAAAGAAAAGGGTAATCGACCAGCAGGATGAACGTGAGTCATATATGCGTGTTCGTACATGAAGGAATTGTACATAGTTACTTTGCAGTCCGTTAGATCATATTTTATTCACTATATTTAACATTCCCCTCGTTGTGTCATCAATTATAAATGCATACAATTTTCTGGTGTCTTTGATCATAATACAGAAATTATTTCACATTATTAATGTATATGAAATTTATGGTGGATAATTATAGACTAAAATAATATCTAAATTGAGTTAATATCTATATAATAATATTATGTATAAGTCGACGTTGAGTCTGCAACGTGTGGTGGCAGAGCCGCACGTATGAGGCCAAAAATACTTAATGTATTTTTATCATTACTTTGTTAGTTTACCATAGCTAAATACTTATCTGAATCGAATTCATATACCAAGGGGTTTAAAACATATTGCTCGTTTGATTAACAACACGTTGTGTGTTATATACACTTATTTTTTAATCATTCACACTTTACATTACCTACTGTGTTGAGCTAAATTGTTTTTTGTTGATTAGAAAAATCATTAAACGTATGAACACTCGTCTGTTTATTAATTTTATCAGTGATGTATGAATTTTATTGCAGACAAGAAGGAGTTTCTTTTTTCTATATATTCGTTTTATTATTTTTGTTATTGTTTTGTTACGTTTGAGTGTATATAATATAGTATATAATTTGTAATTCTATTTATTCATTACAGTTAGGGATAAAGGAGTGAGGGATTGATTTAGTCGCGAATGAAAAGTTGATGAATGGCGAGCAAAAGAATTCATGGCACGCCCCGATGTCAACTGTGTATAGTCTTACTTAGCTGTGAATCAATACATGGGTTGAATAACATTGGCACAGGTGGTGTCAGTTGGCCGGCCATCAGTTGTGAATGTCATACCATTGAATATCTGCTCCATTCTCTTTAGATTATATTCACTTACTGAGAGATTTTCATTTTTTCTTTTCATTTTTTGCACGAAGAAAAATATTTTTTAGTATTAATTTATTATGATTTTTATATGAATTCAATGAAATATAATTTACAAATTGATGATATTAATTTAGAGGAGTTATTAGAATTAGAATAATATTTTTATCCGGGTAATAACAAAGAATAATATCTACGTTGCTTTTGTATATTTTTTGTGGTCACGATGGGCGAGTAAAAATAGAAATCCTTCCGTTTAATGCGCAGCAACACAGATAATTTTGCTATCACGACGGACGACGAATGACACTTTTGTTACTTTATAATCATTCAACTTGTCAATTATCACAGTAAGCAATTTTGAGAGGAATTCTTGTGTAGTTTTTCATATAACCACCACAAAAAACGAGCTATTTGATACATAAAATTATTATTTATTTGTATATATTTTTATCTTTAATTGAATATTCTCTTATATTCTATACAATTACATATCCAGTTTGAATGACATTTTAATTGTTATATTCATATGAATATATCAATGAGATATAGAACGATAATAGCTATCAAAGTATCTTTTATTTTCATTCTATATTACAAAGAGAAATAAATAAAATGTGGTTGCATTCAAAGTGAGAGGAGAAAAACTTTTATAAACATCACAATCTGAATGACTTTCTCACGATTATTCCTCTATCATATGGCATATTTATTCAAACGATTAGCTGAATATATTCATAAGTGTTTCAAACAGTTAAAGTTCGTGAGAATAAATGAATGATGGGCATTCTCCCTTGATTTACCACCCTTCCATTGTTCTTTACAAACAACTCATCCCGACATACGCAATGTCTGCATGCATACTGCAGGTATTGTTCGTGATGGGGGAAGGTGTATTGTTGCACAATGGACGTGCAGCCAATGGGGTTCATGGTTTCGGATAAAGTATACATATCCACAGGATGAGGAAAGAAACTTTATAGCTATATTTTATATTCCTGCCGTGTTCTACTGTCTTTTTATTATTACACTAGATAGGGATTGAACAAGAGTGGTGGAGGTATCATTGGACAAACGTCGCAGCGCAGCTTTGCCGCACCCAGTAAAGTGTCTGCACCCCCTCGTGTTAGCAGGCCGTACTAGTATTATAGTAAACGTTTGTTAGTTCTGCGGTTGTCAAGTGCTTTTTGCTTGAGAAGTTTAAACTTTTGAAATATTTTCTGAATTTTTTATTATACTCTAATCAATAACTCACATTTTAGTCAGGTATAATTTAATTATTAAAAGTGATTTGATCAGATTTTTTACGTGACATTAATCTTGTTACGATCAAACTTGGATTTCGTATCAATACATTTTATTTTTGAAGTTACTTTCAATAAGATCAACCGACAAAATGATCGGTTTGCCACAATCAAACGCAGTTTTATAATCTATAATTGATAAGACAATTAAAAAAACACAAGTGTTTTGTTTGTAATGTTAAATCACTATTATTAGTGTTGTTTATTTGTGTTGTGCGAATAAAGTGGCTTGATGATGATGGTGGATCGTGTGGAGGGTCACCTCTTCATGTATCGTCGTCCTATTTATCGAGTATTCCAGTATCTTGAAGCAACAGCCCAAGTAGAGTAAGAGCACACTGTATTTTCATTATTCAAATTTAATTACAATCACTTTGTCTCTTTAATTTATATTCACAGGAGTGTTTGTATTTGAGTGCAGATATTTATGAAGATAATTTAGGCAATGAAGAATTCATAATGAAGATTATAAATTTGAAGCGATAGAATTCTTTGAATTTATTTTTTTTTTATCTATGAGGATACTGTAATGTTATATCAGAAAAAAAATAACTACATTCGAATTGGGGCGTTGCCATATGCAGCATTAAGGATGTGCGTACAAAAGCATTATTAAATGTATTTATTATAAATATTATGCTGTTTGTGTTATATTATCGATGATGGTATTTTTATACATTCTTACGTATTGCAGAGCTTCCAGAATTTAAATTAGGAGTGTGGCTAATTTTGATGTTATAATTAAAGTAGAGTATTGATCGACGTAGAATTTTCAGAGCTGTTTGGCTATCGCGTCACGAAAGTTTACCGTTATTATATGTAATTATATAATGCGAATCCTAATAAGCATTAATGTGTATTTTATATGGTCATCAAGGTGTCACTAAAGCGTGATTCTGCATACATCAATGATTCTATTGCCATACCAATTTGTGCATGGATCAAATTTGGATTTATATTGATAGTTTTTTAATCCTTTATTAGGTATTATAAGCTCCGTGTTGGGTATTATTAATTATTTTCTGTACTATATTATCTCATGAATTTGGAATAATGATTATAAAATTTATTGATACTGTTGGTTAGTTTTCATTTGTAAATTATTATTTTGTCGGTTTGAGATTTTAATTAGTTTGAAATATGCTTCATTATCTCATACATTTGATGATTGGCTTCCGATTTCCTGCTGTAGATATTCTTCTACGTATCCAATTCATATTTCTTGATATACTAACGTATTTCCATTCTACCCAATTTTGAACATCATCGCAAGTGTATGAAATCATGGCGATCTGTAATAATTAATTAGTCATACTTTTTTGTTTAACATCGATTCAATTTTTAGATTTTCATTAAAAAAAAAAAATCATAATTACACCACGATACTAAATTGTTAAGGAAATACTTCCGACGCGTTTTTTGTTCATTATCAGAATTAGAAAATGTATTTTAATTTCTTGGTGTAATTAATAATATATTAGTTGACTTTAATAAACTTGCCAATATTCCGTTTTTGAATACAGGAGTACCAAGAGGAGGACATTCAACGTATTTTGATGGTGGTGGGCCTAAATTATTTTCATCGACATACAAGTCAGATGATACAATTAATTTATCACCATTACTTGGCGATGCTACGACACTTTTAATAATTTTTGCAAAGGCAAGAGCAAAGTCACTGACATTGTGATGTTCTGCAGTGCTAGGTTCTCCGTGAGGCAAAAATGTTTGCAATAAACTGGAATCTGCTACCCCATGAAATTTATTCTCGAAATGTTGGATATTACCTGCATAAATATTTCCTAATCTTGACGCTCCCGGATCTATAACTGAACCCACTTTTTTCATTGTAACATCCACTAAATTTTTAGTAAATTTTTCCATTTTTTCCCTGTTATCAGTTGATATTTTTGAACCAAGCTTTTCTTCAATTTTCTTCCAATCAATTGAAGTTATCATCTCTTCATCAAGGTTTGATGAACTTTCCGTCTTTTTTTCTATCGGAATAAATTCTTAATAATTTCAAATTTTATTAATGTTAAATAAAATCAAATTACAACTATACATACGTGATTCAGCAAGCTTCGCTTTTTCATTTTCTTCTTCATTTCTCAGACTAATTTCTCGTCGTGCATTTTCGATTTCATCAAATATGTTCTGAATTTTTATATACTTTGAAATATCTGAAGGTTCAGATGAATTATTTGTTCTGCTGTAACTTCTTGTTAGATAGGGCGTTTTCGAAAAAAATGTTGGTGTTCCTGCCAGTTTCCCGACACTTTTTTTGATTCGTCGACTTGCCAAAGCTGTTTGATTATTCTTTTTAAATTTTGCTGAAAAAACCATGGAATGTTTTTTTTCCATGCCAAAACTCTTTAGACGTCCATGATCATGAGCGGGTGTTGGTATATGCTTAGCAGTAAGAAGCTTGGCAACATGATGATTCTAATACAAAAAAACAATACGTCATTAAAATCGAGAGTATAACATACAAATTATTTTTATTGTCGGAATTTTTCCACACATACGTCTGCATGCTGAACAACTGTCATGAGTTGGCATGTTCTACCGCAGCACAAGTGACCAATGTCATCAAAAAATCCATTTGGGAGACGTGGAATAATCATATTATTCGTCAAAATACTGAAAACAAACAAGTTGATTCATTATAATAATAAAAAATCATTATTTCTACATCAATTATTATTTTACCTGCAGTTAAGAAATAAAATTGCAAGATCATGTGTTGATAAATCACTTGAATCAACATCATAAACATGGTGAGGATGCATTTCATAACGATCTATCTTTATAACATAGGGCATTATGGAAAATGCACCGATGAGCACCGCCAAATCGGCGTTAACATGATGTCTGTAAAAATATTTAATTATAATGCATCAGAAGTTAATTACATAATCATCGAAAAGTAATATTAATACTTTGTAATAAAATACAGGACATAATTTGTGATACTTACTCGTATACATCAGCAAAGTGCATACACGAAGCTGATGTAATTGCATGTCTGGTAGTTAATATTGCTCCGCTACACATGAAATGACGCGTCTGACTAAAGCAAACACGTGATATTGTTGAAGCTCTCAAGTTTTATTTTACTTTTTATAAATAGTGATAATATTTTATACATACCTGATAGCTTTAGCAGCAGTGCAGCACGGTGGAATATTTTCATCTCTTACGACAAAGGCATGCATTTTCAGAGTTTCATTTTGAATTCCAAATTCTTTTGTTATCCAAAGTTCTGAAGTTTCCTCACGTTTCATACGATTCCTCAAGGATTTATCAATGCCTCGATGAAAATTAATTTGGTCTATTTGATGATGTTTATCACTTAAGGATTGGTTATTTATAATTTCTGAATTTAATTCCTTATTAAATATTATGTTATTCGTTGATTCATATTGTGTGGATTGATTTGTGGTGATGATAATGAGAGTGAAAAAAATCAGCAGATTATATAATTTTAATAACATACTGTGTTAGCCGTAATAATACTGTTCAACGTAATGTCTGTTAAATTTTTAAATTATGTATAAGACTGAAAGAAGAACGAGTCGACAGCGAGATTGTCGGTTGCTTATGCAAATGTACACGAAACAATTGCGAGTAATTGAAGCTTCTAGTCATTAATTTTTTTGTTTCCATAAGAATTTATGGTGAATTAATCGTAGTTAAATCGATTCAATAGAAGCTCTGCAAGTAACAACATAATTGTTGATTGATTTGAGAAAATTCCCATTAATTTCGATCGTTATGCTTGAATATTGTGATAATATAAATTTTATGACATTTACATTGCGATTTTTCATCACAAATCAACAGTAGATTTACGTAAAACATTAATTTTCATTAAAACAATTCGCTGAATAGGATTCATAATAATACAATAGATTCTAGATTCATTCAATATAATAAATTTTATAATTTATCATGATTTTTATTGCTATAATAATATCATGATTACATTATACAAGAAAAATTTCAACTTGGAATAATTCAATTAATAATAATCACTATTTATTTTTTTTTCTCTATTTTTTTTTTACATTCCGCGATAAGTATTGGCGCCAATGGCTTGACGTCTTTTCAACCAATCACTCAATTCATTCTGAACATATTTATTTCTTTTAACATTCAATGGCATATACATATTTTGAAGAGTATTTGAAACTTTCTCTGGTTTATTTATAAATATTTGCGAAGCTTTATCAGATGAATTAATAACTCCCCCATTTTTACGATAAATTGTATTATATTTTGCAAATTTATTGAAATGTGACTGATTATTTGCATTTATTAACATCGGATCAATCTCAAATCTATCAATATTTTTATTCAATAATCCCGTGTCTTTCATTAAAGGTATTTGCCCGATAGGAATAAGACGTGGTTCATTATTAATTTGTCCTAAAGATTCCACACATTGTGGTGAATTATAAGGACATTGTTTGTATGAACTTCGAAGTAATCGTGGAATATCATTGCTTGAAGTTTCACCTTGATTCCATGGTGATTTAATTGTTTGTATTTGTATTCCATTCATACGATTTAATTCTTGATTTGGTAGACGATTGAATTGAGGAGTGACAGTTGGTAAATTGATAGGTCTGTTCATGTTATTTTTCGGACAGTTTCCCTTCTCTTTGCAGCCTACTGAGATATAAAAATTGAAAACACAATTGCCACAACCCTTGGAACTTTTATTATATTGAGATGATTTAACAGCAGGTTCTCCCCACATTGGATGTGATTCAGTTATATTCCAATCATTGAGAATATTTTTTATCCAATCTAAATTCTTGTAGAGATCTGTAAATCCCCATTTTCCAGAGCTTTGCCGATCATCACAAGACACTGCTACAACGGCGGTCTAATTAAAATATATTTATTTAATTTTATATAAATTTATTTTCATACAGATATAATAAGTAATTCAATTATGTATGAACCTGTGTATCATTAATCATCACTGCTGCACCACTTTGACTGCAACCATTGGATCCGTCACTTGATCGTTTATTAATTATTCTTAATATGTCATGACTTGAATTTGATATTGAATCAGTTGATTTAACATCCAGGTTATCTTGCACTTTTGTATATTCATTTGATCTACGACGTTTTCTATTGTGAAACGGTATTTGGGGTACGGGGATTTGATACATGACATTTGAAGTCTGGAGAAATGAAAAATAAACACTTTCTATTGTTTGAGTTTTATAAAGTATGATTGATAGTTTATATAATTAATTCATCAACTTACGTGACTTGTTTTTCTGTAAACTGCTATGAAACAATTTCCTTCAGTACAAATATGGGTCATAGCTTCAGTGGGCAACTGAATTTTATAGTAATTGGCTGATGATATCCTGCATGCTAAGTTTAATATTGCTAAATTGTGATTTAAATGATTGGGACCATGTGGATTGGTGTCGTGCATTGGATGCACTCTCCATTCAGCTACTCTAATCATTTGTACTGTTGATTTCAGTGGTGCAATTATAACAGCCAGATGTGCCCGAACATTGTGTCTTGATGAAGAAAAAAGAGAAGAATGTATGTTAATAAAAATAAGGAAAATGGTTTTGGATAAAATTATAATAAATTTAAATGAATAAATATAAAATGAAATTAATGCCTTATATGCATAGCTTCATGTAAACAGGATGCAGATGTTAGTATTCGATTTCTATTTAAAATAGATCCAGCACACATTAGATATCGTTTTTTTCTGTAAAAATAAATATTTTATTATTAATTTCAAATGAAAAATCAATTTTTTTTTCCTCACGATTTTTGATTGCCTTCAGTGCAAGGTTTCTCAGCGTCTTCATCTTTAACTACAATTGCTTGAATATGTAATAGATCATCATTAATATCACCCATTTGCGTCATCCAATATTCATCAATTGGAAATGATGATGAATTCGTCAATCCTGCTGTAACATTTGGTGCACTTGTTGTAGTCACATTATTTTTTATTGTTAGTATTTCTTCGTAATCAGAGTTTGAAGAATTCGTTGCTTTATTTGTTGTTGATTCTGATGGTGGTGCTTCCGTTGATGATGATACACTCTCGACATCATTCCACATTAATATGAATACGCTGAATATAATATAAATGACTCTATACATTTTAATATTAAAAAAAAAAAATTATTATTAGAAAAGATTTTTTTTCTTTCAATTTTTTTTTTTATGATGGTAAATTAACTATAAACACACAGATAATAATGAGTGGAATTAAGTGGTCGATAGTAGTGAGCAACTAACTGCTTGGCAAGAGGTTGTTTTTTGCCAATGGCGAGGAGGGGCTAAAAAGGAAAGGGGGTGTAGAGGGGGATTTTAATCAGAAGTATTTAGTAAACTATTTCAAGTTGGTAATTGAGGATTATTTCGATTAAAGTGGGGAGTCCCTACTGTGATATAGCACATGCAATTAAGATTCCTACACACAATTTCTCATCAGGAATAATAATGAGAAAATTTTGCACGTTGAATATTTTCCTATATACTATTTTTCACAAATATATAAATGTAATATTAATGAATTTTTTTCGATAAATAATTATGATGTAATAAAAATTGTGCTAAAGCATGTGTGTGTAATTATTTTTCTAAATTTTGCATTGGTTTTTTTTTACAGTGATGAAAAGCGAGACGGGAATATAAGGGTTTGGTTGTATATAGCCGCGTGTTGTATTTACCACTATATAATACATAGACCCTGTGGGAACATGCTGAGTATAGCGTGTCGCTCCAACCCACGCATTGGATTAAACGCGAGTCGCTGGTGGAATTGAAGTCGTGAGTGCGAGTGGAAATGGCACGGGGAACTAATAAGAGAGCAAGAAGGCAAAAGATGAACAGGAAGAAGTGAGAGAAAGAAAGATTGAAAGCGTGTGTGTGTGTGTGTGTGTGTGTGCAGTTTGAGCTGAGTCTTTGCTTCGTTCTTGTCTGATGATTAGTCTGTGCTTGGTGATGACTCGTTGAACGTCGTCAAGCACCTGATAATTCACAAAACAATTAATCGCTGTTCTTACTATTGCGCTCTTTGATATTATTCAATTAGTGAACGCAAATATTATTGGGATTTATTGAATGACAATGATGAATTATTTGATTAATTATTCAGTATTATATTGAATTTTAATGACATTTATAATGAGTGTTGGCATTATTTTTATTTAATTTTTTTTTTATTTGATTGGATTTTATTACACATTAATTATGGCGTATTTTTTATCGCATATGTACACGCATTATTCACTTGATTTTATGGTATTAATGTGATTTTAATAATTAATTATGAGGAAATAGTTTTATTTTATTTCTATTTTTATTATATAAAATGTTAATGTCGTAAAATACTTGCGTAAAATTGCAATTGAATCATAAATTTGAATAGGAATGATAATCGAGACTAAAGTAAAATGTGAAATAATGCCCAGTCTCCTAGTAGAACTTCAAACGAGTGGGATGTCATGGTCATCAGTACCGGTGATGGCGACCCATATTAATTCAAACGTGGATAATAATATTGCGAAAATACATAAATGCGAAATGATATTGCGGCGTAATGGTGTGTCCAGGCATGAAAATAATACTCAACGTGGAACACCACGTTCAGCAAATTGGCATCGTAACAGCAAAGGTTTGCTGCTTTGTGCATTGGGTCAATATGGATGTAGTGATTCCCATCATAGAAGTAATCCTGACACTGTTGGCACCTGGAAGTTTCACAAAGTTTCACGTCAATCAAGGTGTGGGGTGATCGGTTCATTTCATTTACATTTTTCTTTTTCTTTAATTTTTATCATGATATAGATTTTAAATATTATGATAAGATAAATAATATTGAGTTTGTGATGTATAAATTGAGAGGGTGAGAGTGAGATAGTCATTGGGAATGGCGGAACGTGGGCGACAATGCCGGTGCGTGGGTAATTTATTGCGGATACCGTGCTAGAGAAAACAAGAATTTATATATATTTGAAGCATTTCTTTTGTAGTAGGTTGAAAGGTGATGACCGCATATATTGTTTAGACTCTCTTTCCGTCACGATTCTTTAAAAATACAGAATGAACATATACAAATATGTATATTTGATGACAGACATAATTAAAATACAGACATATTATTTCAGGAGTAATAATAGTTTCAAGACATAATGCACACTTTTTACAGATTGCTTATTACTACTATTAATAAATTATAAAAAAACGGTATATCCTAAACTTCCTGTTATTTTCCTGGACTTTCATCTTTACAATTTTTATATTTTACAAAATAATCGTCGTGATGTGCAGCAGCTGAAACGCTAGTATTGTTATAAAAATTATTCATGTGTATATTTTCAATTGTTTTAGCCATGAAGGGATGAGCGGCGCCGATGGAGCTGGTGGAATCCAGAGTTGTGGTAGTGGTGGGAAGAACACACCTCCACATAGTGGTTCACCCACCCCTATGGATAAAGCCGCCACCTTAAAAGTCCACTTGCCAAACGGTAAAAATAACTGCTGTTAAAAATGATAATAATAACATGTGTTTATTTTCATTTATGATTTTAATATTTCTCATGAATTGGAATATTTATATAAAATTTATTATTTATCGATATGATTGAATATTTAGGTGGATTTAATGTGGTGAAATATGGTGATGCAATAGATGTGAAGGGAATTATTTCGCTTGTTACAAGTCGATTAGCTGTTAGTACTAGACACTACAGAAATCTTTATGCAATGAGACTGCATCATTTGAGCTCTGGTGAATGTTATTGGCTACATCAAGACACCACGATGTATCAAGTGCAAGAAAAATATGAAAAAAAGCATCCACACTCTGAATGGCGATACGAATTGAGAGTTCGTTATTTGCCACAAAATTTAAATGATTTGTATGAAAAAGATCGGGTGACATTTTATTACTACTATGATCAGGTATTATTTATAAATTTATCGAATAAATTTTATAAAAAAAAAATAAAGTGAGGTGTAATAAAAATTTATTACATTAACATTTGCATTTAGGTGAGAAATGATTATCTTAATACAAATCATTCGGCGTTGGATCAAGATGTGGCCGTTCAACTTTGCTGCTTAGAGATACGTTACTTCTTCAAAGATATGCCACAAGTAGCGCTTGATAAAAAAAGCAATCTAGAATACTTGGAGCGTGAGGTCAGTTTATTTTCTTTAATTTCGTTTATTTAGTAATTAAATTATATTGTATAAATAAGTATGAAAGAGAAAACTTTGTATACATTCATTTACAGGTGGGATTGCACAAATTCCTTCCACGCTCTGTGTTGAATGGCGTGAAACCGAAAACATTACGAAAGGCCATTCAACAGCACTTTAAGAAGGTCGCCGCTCTCACTGAGCTTGAGTGTATGTTTAAATTCTTCGATCTTTTACGCTCTCATTATCGATTTGATCAAGAAAGGTTTATTTGTGCATTAGGGGTAAAATATTCATTTATTCAATCAATATTTTCATAATATTTCATCATCAGTTTATCTTAAATTAATTATTTTATCCGATTAATTATCGTAGTCGAGCTGGTCCATACCTGTTGAGCTAGTCATTGGTCCGGATCTCGGTATATCGTATATGGCACATCGAGGCGGTGGAGCGGTAGTAAGTTTTTCTTTTTACTGTTTTTCCCAATCGGAATTCATGGTTGTTAATTGTTTCGTCTTTGGTTTTGCCTCCCTTTTTTTTTGTAATCGTTTTAATAAGGGAACATCTATATCACAGCCAACAAGAATGGCAGAATTTTTACAAATTCAGTCAATTCAAACGCTCGTGTCGGATTGCAAAGAGCACGCCAAAGCATGCATCAAACTTCGTGTCGCGGGAGCGGCTGAAACATTGAGCATAACTTGTTCAACTTTAGACCAAGCGGAAAGTCTCGCTGATTTAATCGATGGATATTGTCGATTGGTGACTGACTCAAACACCTCCTTGTGGAACAGAAAAGGTAATATTAATAATAATCATAAAAATATGTTAATAGAAGGTATTTTATTTTATCAATAAATATTGATATTAAATGTTGTGTGTATACAAGCTGCTTCATGGAAAAATTATCCTTGCCCTTGCAAAGGTAGTGGTGAGATGTAATTAAATAAAAATGGTGTATTTCAATTTTATTATTTATCTTTGTGTTGTTTTTTTTTTATTGATTTATTTTAGATGCACATCCGCCAAAATATCGCGGACACGACGGTGGAAATAGCAATAATAGTCCTGAAAAAAATTGTAAGAAAACTGGGACAATTTTATCGGAAGATTATGCTGAAATTGTTGATGAAGAAGGAGATTATTCAACTCCCGCAGGTGGGTGGTGTATAAAAAATTGATATGATGTTGCAGTATTGAGCAATATTCAATAATATATGCAGTATTATATGTATATGGGTTTATTTATAGCTCGTGATTATGAAATTGTGAGGAATCAAGTTGAGTTGGGTGAAATTATTGGTGAGGGCCAATTTGGAAATGTTCATAAAGGTTCATATAAGAGTCGTGATGGTCAAACAATTGCTGTTGCTGTTAAGACATGTAAGGTTGATGCCGATTTAGCGACTGCTGAAAAATTCTTAGAGGAAGCTTGTGAGTGTGTTTACTTTTAAATAAATTTCTTCAATATGGAGATACATTTACATATGAACAAATAGATGACACTTTATTTTATTAATTTTTATCATAATTATTTTAGATATAATGCAACAATTTGAGCATCCTTATATAATTCGACTGATTGGCGTTTGCTCTGAAGCGCCAATATGGCTTGTGATGGAGTTGGCAAGATTAGGTGAAATGCGAGCTTATTTACAGTCAAATAAACATCGGCTTGATTTAGCCACACTTTTGCTTTATACATTTCAATTGAGCACAGCATTATCTTATCTTGAAAGCAAGAAATTTGTTCATAGAGACATTGCTGCGAGAAATGTTTTAGTTTCATCGCATACATGCGTGAAATTGGCTGATTTTGGTTTAAGCCGATGGGTGGAGGATCAAAGTTATTATATTGCTAGTAAATGTAAGCTTCCAATAAAATGGATGGCACCTGAAAGCATTAATTTTCGACGGTTTACCACTTCATCTGACGTTTGGATGTTTGGTAAATTTTATAATTATTTTTATATTATTTATTATTCGAAATATATAATCTTTTCATAATAATTTCTGTATTATTATTATGATTTTAGGTGTTTGCATTTGGGAAATATTGATGTTAGGAGTAAAACCATTTCAGGGAGTAAAGAATAATGAAGTGATTCGTAAATTGGAAAATGGTGAACGATTAGCGCTTCCTGATCATTGTCCACCACGTTTGTATTCATTAATGTCACAATGTTGGAGTTATGAACCGAGCAAGCGACCGACATTCAAGGATATTCGTGAAAATTTACAGTACGAAATACTTTTATAATTTTTGATATTTTTTCATATTTCTTCCATTATTCATATTTTATTTTACATTAGAATTCATTTCATTGCAGTGAAATTTTATTAGAAGAGAAACACCAGCAGCAGGAAACAATGAGACGTGAAAACCGCCGAGTTCAGGCCATGTCGTGGGGTGAGAATAAATTTAAATATGAATTCATGATTTATTTAAATCGTATATATTATGAATATATTCATGGATACAGGTGCAACAACAGCAGTGGCAGCAGCAGTAGATGATGTGGCGCCACCAAAACCCTCAAGGCAACCGCAAATGGGTGGATTCGGCCCGGACCAAGTTCATCAATCAACTGTAGCAGCGCCTGTTTCCACTTACATTGTCGCACAGAGTCCTGAAGTACTGGCTCAACTGCTCAAGGAAAATCAAACACGGGGGGTATGTCCCTCTGTGTACACGACACCCGCTTCTGCCTTCAATACTCTCGCGGTACAATTCCAAGAGGATGAACAAATTCTTACTACTGCCCCTGTGTCAGATTTGCCTTTTTTCGCGCCCGCTCATGTCTTATCTGCCGAGGCGAATGATACTGTAGATTTGACTGATTGCGAGGGAAATATGGATTCGCTTGATTTAACTGATGATACCATGTCTTCGTCGTCATCATCGACGTGCATGATATCGAGTCGTCTTGGATTAACAGAGTCAGCTCAAAATCAATCGTCTGCCGCGAATAAAAAGCCGCAATATAATATTAAAGAGATGCAAAATTTGTATGCAGTGAGTTCCAAAGTAGTCGGTGGTGGTGGTGGTGGTGGTAGTGGTGGTGGTAATAATAGTAGTACTAGCTGTAACATATCCGGAGATTTGTATTCGCCCGTTCAAAAATTCTCCGTCTCTAACGCGATGCCCACAGGGATTGCAACGTCATGCGGTGAAATTTATGGTCCTGTCGCTAATTTTGCACAAAGCTCAGCGATAATGAATGAAAATCAAGGTATAGGTGTAGCTGGAAATACAAGTGTTGCTAGTAGTAGCCCTTGTTTTCCTTCAACTGGATGTTTATATGGACCTGTTATGAAATTCCGTGGCGCACAAACCGCGATGTCAACAAATATTTCAAGGTCAAATGAAATAAAATGTTCTTCATTGCCTGTCGTATCGCATGTGCAAAATGCGTGCGCACATAATCCATCGGCATCGCAACAACATATTCAACATGAACCAAGACACATTATGATGCAAGGTAATCAACACGAGCAAGAGCATCAGCGTTTTGCTAATATGTATATGACGCGATCGATGCAGTGTATGCCGAATATTTATCAACAAAAAAATCAAATCAATCAATCACCGTGCAGCTCACTTATTTCAACGCAATATTCCGGTCAACGTCTTCAGGCCAATGGAGCAACAGCGCAATTCGCAATGCCAATACAATACGTAACTCAATCGGTCAATTCATATTCCGTCTTAGGTTTACAAGATCAAAATTCATCGGAATTCGGAAAAACAAATATGATTAATTCAAATAACGAAAATGAGGAACATCATCAGGAGGGTGATGAGACTCAGCAAGATCAGGTTTGACATGGTGTCTTGGTTTAATAATATGCACCGTTTGTTTCATCATGGTATGCATATGCATGGAATAATTTACTTTGATCAAATATGTTTGTGACGGGGGTTTTAAACTAGTGTTTCGTTGATTTTTTTTTTCTTTTTTTTTTGCATGAAATATGTATTCATGGTATCGTCTACTACTTCTTGGAATTGTGCATCTTCTTTCTCCCCTTTCCCTCAATAGATAATATTTAAGTATACTTGTGTTAATGATGTATTATTATAATAGATGTATATATATTTTTTAGCGTTCAAAATAGATATGTTGGTTGAAATTAATGATTATCAAAAAATATAGCAATATTAATTATAAAAATTTAATAATTTTAGAGACATATTGGAGCACAATCACAATTGTGCAATGACCCGGCTTTAATATTACGTGATCAAAGTACCGGTCACGATAGAATTGATGAAGAGCAAAAATTATTGGAGCAACGTTTATCTGAACAGCAGAGACAATCTGAGGAGGACAGTCGATGGCTCGCAAGGGAAGAAGTATGGATTAAAAATATAAAATCGATAAATCACAAATTAATTGTACGATTGAATATTTATAATACATTTTTATTAATGAATTTTTTCAGAAACGTTTGTCAATCGCAACAAGCGGCGATGAAAGCAGTATCAGTCCAACTGTTCCACGATCAATGACACAATCTCCCAATCATGAAAGTTGTAATAATGCTCCACACACTACAACTTCATCATTTGTTGGTTCATCGGATAAAAATAATGACCAAAAAACAATAATAGTTAAGGTAAAATAAAAAGAATAATAATATTAATATTAATTATCTAACAATTAACATATTGAATAATTATACAATTTATATATCATATAGAAAATGGAACCCACACCAACAGCTGATTTGGATCGGTCAAATGATCGAGTTTATGATTGCACAACAAATGTTGTCCGTGCAGTGATGGCATTATCAATGGGAGTTGAACAAAGTCACGCTGATGAGTATTTAGAATTAGTTAGACGAGTGGGCGTTGAGTTAAGAGCCCAATTATCGTCGGTTGACGGATTGGTGGATATATTGCCAGCTACAGCTCACAGACAAGTTGAAATGGCGCACAAAGTTTTAAGTAAAGACATGTCTGATTTGGTGAGCGCTATGAAATTAGCACAAACATATAGTTCAACAACATTAGATAATGAATATAGAAAAGGAATGCTGTCAGCTGCACATATATTAGCAATGGATGCTAAAAATTTACTTGATGTTATTGATTCAATACGCATACGTTATCCGTATGTGGATGATAAAATATGTGATAGACATGATGGTGATAAAGCCGGTAATAAAGATGAAACAAATGTGATTGGAATTGGTCGATCGACACCAACGACAACTACAACAGCGGCGGGTGATTCGTCATTCATGCAATCTAATAAATTAGTCGGTAGATCAGATGGTATTTTTCGACAAAGCCAAAGTGGAGATGTATTGCATAGATTGCCTCAGGGATCAATGAGTCTTGATTATTCTACAAATTCATTGTCAAGTATTGAGAGACGTAATCGTATAATGACAAATAGTCTTGAGAGAAATTCAACTAGACGAAATCATATGGTGGGTGGTACGACAAATAGTTTAGAGAGAAAGCGACCGTCAATAATTCTGAATAATTCTGATTCGCTTGACAATTCAATGACTGCGTTGGTGGCATCACCATCACTATTACCGTCACATTCACCGTCCCCGCCACCCTCGCAGCAACTATCATTACCAAATGACAGCTAATGTTTAAATACATAAAATTATATTAAAAAAAAAATGAATAAATGTTTTTTTGTTTTGTTTCGGCAATCGCGCACGTATCGTATGAGAATTATTGAATAAATGTTTTGATTGTCTAATGTGTACTTGCAAATATGAGACAGTATTTATTAGTTGTAGCATATATATGTGTATATTGATAATAATTATGATTATATAACAATGAGAAAATCTCCAAAGCTAGTGTAATTATCAATACGTATAATTTATGACATAAATTTGCTTTTGTATAGTATGAAAAACGCAAAAAAAAAGTGGTGGCGATGTTACTGCTCAATTGAATGGGATTTTTGTATATCTATTTGTTGTATATTAAGATTATTATACATTTATAATAATACATGAATGCTCTGCAGATGTATGACGAAAAAAAAAACATGAAAAAAGTCGCCGTGAATTTCCAAATTATTTCATTAACACGTGACGATTGATAATTTACTCATAAACCATTGATAATTACATACATACATATACATCGTACATATGTATTCAAATGTATTTGATATTAATTGTGTTTTTGATTGTCAATGAAGTGTCACCCTCCATTATGATGGCAGTGCATGGGGCTTTAATTTTTTTTTTAAATGAATTACGATCATAAAATAATTTAGATATTTATAATGTTCTTTGGCACATTTATATACATTTATATAATAATTTGTTACAAATGTAGAAATAATAATGTGCGCATCTGTCTAAAATTATATTCTTCTGCTACTATATACTGTTGGAGCTATGATTCACTATAAAATAAAATGATATAAAATTTGAATTTATTCCTTATTGTTATAAAAAAAAAAACAATCACAATGAAAATGTCTACAAAATTCTGAAAATTATATTAATTATATTACATCAAAATTGATTTTCCAGTAATACTTCACCAATAGAGTAACATGATATCATAAGCTTTTAGTTGATAGAACAATGATCTTGAAATAAAATATTCAAAATTATCCGCAATTATTTTCCATAAAAAATATCAGTGGAATCAAAGTGGTATCTGATAATGATAACTAAAAATATAACATTAATTACCAACAGAGATACATTATTATCATTAGAATTGTTTGGGGGCGCTTTCGAATTCGATACATTTATTATGTATAGAGCATATATTATACATACGTACATATGTAAAACTGATGATATCTAAAAAGCTGGGTTTAAAAGCCATTATCAGTTAATGCAATTTGACAGTATAACACATTGTATGGCATTGAATAGTATATTGCCACTAGCATAGATATTGAGTAAAAAAAAATTTTAGAAACAAAAAAGAAACAGCAGATGAACGATTCAAAGTGCAAATAATTTTGTTTGTAACCTGCCACCACAAACTCCGAATGATTAGTGTATTACGGTGTGGGCGGTAAGGGGATTTTATTTTTGTTTAGCGTTTACTCATTGGTGTGTTATGGATAGATGGCATTTTAGAGTGGGTATAAACACATCGGAATATAAATTTCCGTAGTGCGTCATGAAAGTAGTATTTCGTCAGACGTCCAAGTATACTTCGTACATAAAATATGGCAGTGTAGTTGCAGCTGTGTGGTTATACAGCTATGTATTTAGTCCATTACTTGGTTTAGTCATATTTGCAGTTAGACGAGACAATTTATCAAGAAAAATGGCGGTAGAATATAATTCACCATCATTAACAGGACTATCATCACCGAAAACTCTTTATGATTTAAGTGTTTATACTGTTGCAAATCGATTTATTCGTTATAAAAAATATTTTACTTATCTACCGGAGAATATTCTTTTTGATATTTATTATCAGGTAAATATGTTATTATATATTATTACCCTATTGTATTTATTATTTTTTATTTATCTATTTATGTTTTAACGTCTTTATTCTTATTCTGTTAATTATTTTCTGACATTTTCATTTGTCATAAATGCAGATAAATAGTATTAGTTATGATATAAAATGAACTTTCTCTTATCGTTCGTACTTGAGATATGAGTTGATTTAACGTTTACTATTATTATTATTATTGTTATTATCATTGTTGTTGACTAGTGTTACATACACAGCTGATTATATACTAGTTGTTTTTTCAATTATTATTTTTTTTTATTGAAATTTGTTTTAGTTATACAAAGAGAAGAGGTTATGCCTTCTAGGTGCTGAATTCAGTGATTTAGATATATTTTCTAAGATGCTTAAAGTAAGAAATCGTCGTGTTCACTTGCTACAAATTTTTCAGGTAGATTTTTAAATGATATTGTATATATTTTTTTATTATGTCTGAATGAAAATGCATTATTTATAATCATTGATAGATTGATTAATTTTGAATTGTTTGAATTTATTTTTGAAGGCTTTAATGGATCATGGAATAAAAATTGGCAATGAATTAACAATTAGTTATAATATATGTTGTTTAGGAATAAACAAAAATTCATGTACACAAGAAAATATAATAAATCTCGGTTTGAGATTGGGAAGTTTTCTCAGTGATGCTGGATGGTATGCTGAGAGTGAAAAAATATTGCTTACATGTCGTGATTTGTGCGTTAATGACAGTGAAACAAGAGAAAATTGGTGTCGTACATTAGATTGCTGTCATAAATTGTTGCACGCTCAAGCATTTTATTGTGCATTTAGAGGTGCTGCTGAGACACATCAATTGGCATTGAATACAATTAAAAAATTGGAGAACGCTGGATATAAAGATTGTAGTCATGCTGCATTATATTCTGAATTTAGCGTGTTATTTTTTATGAGAAGTGAATATGATGAAGCATATAGATGGAGTGTTGCAGCGTTAAAAGAATTAAAGCCATCATTGCCACCACGTATAATAATCGATGTATTACGTCAGGCAGCAAAGTCCTGCGTAGTTAAACGTGAATTTAAAAAAGCTGGTTTATTAATTCGTCAAGCTGTATATCTAGCTAGAGAAATATTTAGTACTGATCATCCAAAATATGGTGATGCTCTTATGGACTATGGATTCTACTTATTGAATTATGATAGCGTTATCAACAGTGTTTTTATCTATAAGACTGCACTAGTCATAAGAAAAGAAATATTTGGTAAAACAAATTTATATGTTGCGATTGCGCGCGAAGATTTGGCGTATGCACTTTATGTTCATGAATATCGTTCAGGAAAATTTACACAGGCGCGTGAACAAGCTGAGCGTGCTATTGAAATAATGGAAAAACTTTTGCCAGCTGAACATTTAATGTTGGCAAGTGCTAAACGTGTAAAAGCACTTATATTGGAGGAACTTGCTGTTGATTATCGTGGATCAATAATGACCAATAAAGAATTACTATTAAAGTCCGAATATCTACATTTGTCTGCCTTACATTTAGCACAAACGGCCTTTGGCGAAAGAAATGTTCAAACAGCAAAGCATTATGGTAATTTGGGTCGACTTTACCAAAGCATGGAAAGGTTTCAGGTAAAATTTATAGATTAATTTAAATTATTTGTAACATTACAAGATTATTTTAGAAGATTCATAAATTATAATTGTTGATTTTATGTATTAATTAGGAAGCTGAAGAGATGCATTTAAAGGCAATAAGTATCAAAGAAGAACTTTTAGGACCTGATGATTATGAAGTTGGATTGAGTATTGGTCATTTGGCTTCATTATATAGTTTTCATATGAAACGTTATCGTGAAGCAGAAAAATTATATTTTCGCAGTATGGCCATTAGTGAGTATTATCAATGGGAAATTTTTATTTACCAGGAAATATTATTTGTTTTATCATTGTCTTTTTATCTAGATCTCAAATTATTTGGCAAAAGTTACAGTGGATTGAGTTATGATTATCGGGGACTATTACGTGTGTATGAAAAGTTACATGAATATGATAAAATTTTGGAGTACAGAGACGAATTAACTTTATGGAAGGAATTAAGAAAGCAATATCTTCAGTCTGAAGATTCACCGATAGATCTTTATAAATGTGCAGAACCAACTGAAAATGTTATAAAAACTTTTTTTTTGATGTGATGGAATCTCGGGTATATGGTTTGTTTTTTCCTCATTGTTTTCTTTCGTATTTTCATTTATCACTTTGATTTAAATTTGCCTTACTAGTGGAATACTTATGGATATTCTGATGAGATAAGAAAATGAATTGCAAAAGTTCATTCGTTATAAAATGTTGAGTTTTTTTTTTTTTTTTTTCAGAGGTTAATAATTAATTCAGTAACGGTACATATTGGCTAATAATAAATCACACTAAGATTTTAATTTATAATTTTTGTATAATGAAGCCAATTGTATAGATATAATCCGTGATTTTGCACTATGAGTTCACAAAACGCGAAATTATTTACGTTCAAAATAAGCCTTCATCATTATATTGCTCAGCCACGCCTTGGCATATGAGCGTAAATACATATGTAAATTAGAAGAATTTAAAAAACAAAAATAAAAAATTATCGATTAAAGTGTCACGTTCGTTGAAAGTTATCCGAAGTTGATAATAATATCAACATTTTTTATACAGTAATTAGTAATACTTCAAGTACGAGACATTATAATTAATATAATACTGATCTAGAAATACCAAAAATATACATAGTGTCCTATTTTAAGTAATACACGTGACATAACTTCGAAAAAATAAAGGCGGATAAAAAAGATTTATGGTGTTATGGACAACATTGAATGGTAATGTTAAAAATAAATGTAACAATATGCTCTCGGATGTTTATAATGAACTTTTATAATTAAATATGGGACTATTTTGGTTTTTATCTGTCTTGTTTTTTTTTTCAAAGTTATTTAGGTGTGCCATCTAAAATGAAGCACTTGTGTATATCGTGTCATTGAAAGCTATAAATGAACATTACTAAAATTCAAACGTTTTCACTATTACACGTTAATTTTTTTTCTTTCATAATTAAATATAATTAATTTCATCGATGAACAAATTGATATTATTCAAAATGACAACAGAAGATTCGACGAGAGGCTAAAATGATAGTGTATAGATTTCAAAGGGTAAAAGTAATGTGTAAAACACTTTATGAGAATCTTCATCAGCCAGATGTCATACTAAATTGTATATTTGTAATTTAATATTAGAATAATAATTATTATAGAACTATTGATTGTTTCAATTTTACAGTGGATATTGAAGAATTTAAATTAGCCGAATTTCACACAAGGCTCATGGGGCAATTATTTAACTTTTTTTTTTTCCACTTACACATATATATTTAAAATTGTGCGTTAAAAATCAAATAATGGTTTTTAATTACTCGCGTATGTGTATATCCTCTTTTGTATAAAAACCATACATTATTAAATTTAATAAATCTATATCATCATTGAAATTTATATATTATTTTTCACCTCCTATTTTAACCGATAATCTAGATATTGAGGACTTGAGAGGTTATGTGAAAAAATTCAATCAAATACATTCAAAAGCTTTAATATCTTCCATAAACTCACAATGAACACGGAGAAATATTTTTCTTTTTATTTACATAGAATATTTCTAATGTTATTTAACCATCGCTGTTTGAAGTGCTAGTAAATATTTTTTAGTATTTTAGCACGACCCATTTAGCATTATTATTAATGGAAAAAAATCGAATGTGGAAAATTTTTTTTTCAATCCACATATTAAAATATATTTTAATTTGTTTCAAATATAATTATTTTTCAGGTTTTCAATGGGTTAGATGCTCTTGAAACATACAACCATATTAACCACGACAGTTAATTAACTAATCGGTCAGATGCTGAAGTAAATTCAATAATAGCAGCACAACTATTCAGTATTGCACATTTTGCTTTGTTTTTTTTTCTATCATTGTCAGCGTCTACCGAGTAAAATAATTAAAAACTAATCAGGTGTATGAGGTGGCTCTTGACTGAAATACGGTGCAGTATCTGGCACCAATAATGTATGACAAACACCACAGACTCGCGATGGACGTTGCTTTGGACCACTATTAACCACGTGAGATAAACATGTTTGACAAAAAATATGACCGCAATGTCGACAGTGCACCTGAAATATTAAAAAAAAAAAAATAACAGCATTAAAAGTAACACGAAATAAGTCATTATACAACTACGATAATTTATATTCATTCAAATAATATTTTACTTTTTTCTTTCCATGTGAAAATGCTGCATGACAATTTGGACATTCATCAACGTCCTCCTCGTGTTGCCATCGAACTTCACTACCTGATTCGCGAATTTTCTCCAATTGAACCTAAAAATTAAATAAAAATGTAAAATGATAATTTCATAGAAAAATTATGATTGATGAATTGAATAATAATTACCTGAAGAGATTGTGATAGTCGAACAAAGTCTTTTTGCACTTCTCCACTTGTCTCTAATACTTGTTGAAGACTCGTTACCCTCTGGCGTAATTCAACAATTGTCGTATCTTGATCTTGCTTCGTTGCTAAAGCTTCCTTCAACATACTTTCTAATCGTCTTACTTTTTCATCTTTCTCTGAAGTCATTTGCTCACGCAATAATCCAAGCTCATATCGCATTGTCGTTTCCTTTTCTTGTGCCACTTCTTGAGCTACCCTTGCAGTGATAAGATCCTCATGTGCTCTTAATAAACTTACATGTAATTCCTCAACATTATTTGGCATATTTATATTTTCACTCTGAAGCTGCTGTGAATGTTTACTATGTTTTCCAACAAGCGTTTCATTTTCATGTTGAAGTTCAATAAGATGTCGTTGAACTTCTTCACGTCCGCGAGTTAATTTAGCTAATTCTTCAGTCACACCTTGATGCATTTGTTTGTATTGTTGCTTCAATTCTTGCAGTGTTTGTTGGGCCAATTGCGATGCCGTTGTTAATTCCGTTACTTTGATTTTGTGCTCTTCTCTTTTTTCGTTCCATTTTTCTTCCATTCCTTTACGAAATTCAACTTCTTTTGTTAATTCCTCCCTTTGAGCTTGTAACATACGCTCAGAGTCAATCAATTGTTTCTCTAAATCTTTTGCTGTTGTTTGCATTTTTACAAGCTGCGTTTCATAATTCATACACATATCACAAATTAGTTCATTACCATCGCTTCCCACTTTTTTTTGGGGCTGCAATTGTGGTGTTTCTTTGTACTTTTGTAATTCATCATCAGTTGATCTTAATTTTTCTTTTAATGCTTTGATTTCTTCCTCTAATGGCACAACCAAAGAACGTAATACTTCAGCGTCTTCTTGAGCCTGAAATAATTAGATAATAAATTAACATTTTATATTGTGGAATTAATAAAAGTATTATATTTTAAGATTGATTGGTTAAATATAAATAAAAATTGCGTGCAATTTTCAAGCATACGTACATATTTTTTTACCTTCCTCATACTTTCTTCTAAATTTTCTGGACCTAATGATAAAGAATCTGCACCTAATTGTGACGCAACTTTTCGCGCTAATGTTTTTGTAACAGTTGAAAGAGAAATTTGTGGACTATCTGACGATGTGTCTTTGGGAATTTGTGACTTTAAAAATGAATTTTCTTCCTCGAGTTTAGTCATATATGTTCTCAATTTAATCACTTCATTTTCTAACTGTTCACGAGTGCACGCTGACTCTTCCATCGTGTCCTGAATAACCTGCTGTAACGATGCAATTTCTTCTTGGGCTTTATGTGTTTCTATATCAATATCATTTTCTAATCTAATATTAGCCACTACCAATTGACTTTTGGCCTCGTCCAGTTCACCTTTTATTTTTGCTATATCATTTTGTAGATCTATATTTTCTTTCAATCGTCTTTTTAGTTCTTCTACAGAAAAAAGAATGTGTTCTTATAATTATCTCATTATTACAATAGTATCATTTTTAAATCATACCTTCTTTTTGCAGAAATAATTCTTTCATTTTTGCCCTTTGAACATTAAATTCCTCTTGCATTTGGATTTTCTCTAACTTTAATTTATCCATTTGAATACGCAGATCATCTACAAGTACAAAATTTTATTTGAATGTTTGAATCATGGTTTAATAACAATTATCGAATGAGTCACGAGTAATTAACATTACTGTGCCAAATGTCAAACAATTAAAATAATAAAAATGAAAATCCATTGCAGATGTTAATACACAAATTCTTGAATTATACATTATAAATAAACAACAAAGTATTATTACCTTCTGCATTCTCGAAATCAATATGATTTTCTTGTGAATTGTTCTCCATGATTAATTATATTTTTTTATGACTAACGTTGATTTGAGTTAGGATGTCTCAAAACCACTGATATAAATTCCCGGGAACAATATTATCGTAATAATAATAAAATGACACGTTGAACAATATTGTCGCAGCATTTTAATGAAATATTTTTAATTGAAACCACTGGATATTAATACAATTATATTTGTTTCATTTAATTTCATATATCTTCTATATTCAACAATATTCAAATATATAATGAGAAGCATAAAACGACTGACTCAACCTCAAATTTAGTTGTAACAATAGAAATTTTTTTTTTTTATATACAATTGCGGTGTAGTATTTGCTTGTGGACTAGAGTAAAATTATCGTAGGGAAAATCCGTCTGGTAAAATGCGACAAGACAAATGTTATCAAATTTCATCACAAGTGGCGCTGATATCATCATTAATTAAAAAGTATATACGCAGAATAATTGTACATAACTTGTAAAAATTATGATTTCTCGCAAATTTCCAATACAAAGTTCACAGTGAAGAAAAAATGGCCTTACATAGTTATTGAAAAATTAAAAAATATATTACTATTATACATATATACTATCATGAAAAAAAATTACCGGTAGAGTACTAGAGGGGCTGAATGTGCAGGTGGCGCGCTTGAAGCAATTCAAATAATCCAAGATGGCGTCATATTTATAGCTAATATATTTGAAAATTCAAATAAAAATATATAGATAAAATTTCGGTTGAATTTCGAATAATGGCGACGCAATAGTGTGAATATTGTCTTGAGAAAGAATGTAGTCTAAGTGTGATGGGGTGCGGGGTAGAGATTAATGTGTTTTCAAAGTTTCATCATCGATAATTAAGAGTCTGTAAACCCAGAAATTTCAATCTTATTTATAGACATTATAATGATCAATGGAGTCGATTGATGGCGACTATATACAGGGCACCGGAGAAGATTCATCATTTAAAGTCAATAAAATTCCTTGAAGCAATTCCTCAATGGCATTGACTGGGTGAGTTCCATTTTTTGGCGAATTTCATGCATGTATATCAATGGATAATTTTGATTACTGGTAGTCTATGTCGGCAGATCATGAAAGGTTTTTATCCTCCATAAATCCAGTATCCATCTTTTTTTTTCTTCATTTTTTTTTCTGCCACTATTTGATTTGTATCATTTTTTTACATTCTTATTATAATTAATATAAATAACAACGACAACGGATACTCATTTATATTTTTATTACATGATTAATTATTGGAGAGGTTAATTGGAAAAAATTATTAAACATAGATGTTGAAAAAACACTGGGAATTAATCAAAAGTAAATCCAAAAATTACAAATACATAAAACATATAATTTGAATTAATTCAACAACTATAAAAATTACATTGCACGAATTTCATATATTTATTCTACTGCACATTTCAATGAAAAAAAAAAAATCTTACATCTATATTCATCAATTTGTCATATATACATTAAAAAATTCATACATTTAACTTTAATATCACGACACTGTGCTTAAAGTATATTAATGTGTATATATTATATGGCTACAGTTTTGATAATCTAATTTGAATTATTCAAAGTCCCATATTAATAAAATTATTAGATATATCAATTAAATCTGGGATAATAATGCCTATGGATGTATACGGATATTGATAATTATAAATAAAAAAAAAACAATTTATGAATCTGATGGCTCCTTGCAACCGAGTCCAGCGGACCAATTACAAATTCCACCCACTGGATCAAATGACAATTTGGCTGGGCACGTATATTCAGTGGCAATCACCTGGCCACCAACCATTGGTGCACATGTAATAAATTTTTTGCATGATGTTGGATGAGCAAAACTACCTTGATCCAAACAACGTATTCCACCTGTTCTAGTTATATAAATTTTGTTCTTGAGTTCTGGTTTTATTGATAATCTCACTTCCTCATCAACGTAATAATCATAATCAATTATAGCTGGTCTACGAGATCTCGGTGATGTAACATCAATATTTATTTTGTCTTCATTTTGTGCTGGCCTCTGACGTCGTCGGAATGGCTCAATAGTTGTTCTAACAATTGTCGGTGGTTCAGTATAAACATCGTATGTCACCTCGATTTTGTGTCGCTGAATACCTCGGATTCTCGTAGGAGTTTCATTACCTAACCATAATGTCGAATAATATAATTTTTATTCCTCATAAATAAACTCATTATTTTTATATGAAGCAAACATTGATAGAGTAGTTAGTGCGTGAATATAATAAGTACATAGTAAACAATGAATTAAATAAATTCATTGATAGTATAAGTGTGTATGTATATTATTAGAGTAATGAAGAAATAATAGACAAACAAGATATATATACGATGAGAAGTTCATGATTTAATTACACGTTGATATTTCCAAGAGAGTCTCTGTCCCATCAGAGACTTTTTGTAGTAGGTGACTGATGATAATATTTTGTTAGTTCAATGATGTAACACACGTTGTGGTATATTGAGAGCTGAGGGAGAAATCAGTTTTCAAATATATAAATTAGAGAGACATATTTAAAAAACACACCGACAGATACCAAAGTTGAAAGAGAGAGCGTTGCATTTTTAATGATTGAAAGAAATAATGATTGAGAGACGATGAGGAAAGAGAAGGTAAAAGTAAAGAAAAAAAAAATCAGAAAGACATTTATTGACGTTAAATTAGTTAGAGTTGTTTATATGATGTTGTAATTTATATACCTGCTTCAATAGTGGAAGTGATAGTTGGGGGATCCGCTATTGACACAGGTAATAGCTCTTGTGCGCGACTACTTTGGTCGTAAGTATCTGCTGATGTTTTATTTGAATATTGTGTCTCTGATACTCTGACATTACCTGAAATTGAATTCATATTTCTCAATTTAATATTCAAAAATTTTTGTATGGAAAAGGCAAGAAAACAAAATATAAAATATTAAAATTATCTTACCAACTGTTGGATTTCGGAGTGATGACTTGAAACGATCGCGCAAATCTGATCTTGCAATGTTTCCTGGTTTTCTTAATAGAGTGCCTGGACTTCTGAATAAATTGATCTATCAAAAAAAAAAAAAATAGAAAAAAAAAAGATATTCAAATCATTACCCTCGAGAGATTAAAAATACTTGTAGGTATTATTTTAATAAACGAGAAAGTTTGATTAATTAAGACAAATAGTTTTGTATAGGAGCACCCTAAATTGGCAAGCGTTAATGAGTACTATAAAAAAAAAAGTAGGATAATAATAGAAAGACGTGAAAAGCATTGCGTTCATCAGTTTATCGATGATATATACGCTCGAAGCATTTTCTTCGTGATAGGGACTGTACATATTTATATAATAGACAGAAGAAAATGTGTTATTTGAGCAGCATGAAGAGTCATTTGGATCCAGAGTTGATTTTTTTTTCCTGATGACTATTTTATCGAAACATCAGAAGACAATCCTGATTTCTGTTGTTTTTTATTTTTGTTAGCATATTCACAGCCATTTACGTTGAGCAGATAGCATCCCACGTGTTATTATATTATAGCTTTCTAATATTTTGTTTGAGTATTTTTCATAGTGAAACTATAGACAACAAGGCAGAGATCCACTAGTCTACATATTTTATCTTTCATTTTTTTTTTACATAATTAAAGAGTGGTTATTCAATTGCTCCCACCATTCTTTAGATTTTTCTTTTGTCATGCTGTGTTGACACTGACCTCCACAGTTGCGTTTACGTCTTCGATTCTTGACGTATTGAAAACATCATGAAGAATTGCTGGCGACTTTATGAGCGTAACTGATTGTTGGGGCTGACTCTCAGCAATGTTTTGATCATTAATTGATTCGGTTATTGGTCGTTTTCTTATGATCCTTGTTGACCAATTGCCTGGTCGCGGTACCTCATCAGTATTTGCTGCGATTTTGTTTCGATGGACTGCAATTAAACGACGTCGTTTTGATTGTGTTAATTGACGTGTTGTTGGACGTCGATGAACAACGATTTCTTTCACGGGTCTTCTTTCTTTTGGTGGTGGTGGTGGTGAAAAAGATAGTGAAATTGTGGGCAATGTTGTTATCAGAATAGAACTGGTTGAATCAGTAGTAGAATAATTTCGAGTTTCATCTTCAAAATCTTCTATTTCATTAATTAATTCTGAACTATTGTTTGATTCATTAGTAATTGTGATAGGGGATAATGTTGAAGTGTCTTCGAGGTATTCATTTGTTGTATATTCCTCTGAATAATTGTCATCAGTGGTGAAATCCGTTGATTCTGAACTATCAGTAGGAATATTTTCAGATATTGTATTTTTTGTTACATCTTCAGGTTCATATGTTGTGCTTGGTTTCGGTTGAGATTCGTCCAGACTTTTAGTGACGTAAAAACCACGAATGATATGTTGAGTACTTGGAGTTTCGTAATTAGTGACAGAAGTGAAATCTTCAGTTGTATGATTAATTAAATTTACCTCGGTAACATTTTCAAAATTAATTTTGGTCTCAGTGTTGTTTTCATAATTTGAATGATTTATCAATTGTATTGTCAAAATATTACGTTGAATCGTGGAATTTACAGTGTCCTCAGGCAGTTGGAGAATAGCAAATTGATCGTCTTTTATTTCATCATTTTGTAAATCATTAAGTATTCGTACTGGAATATGAATGCCCTTTGAATATTTAATAGACGATGATTCCGCAATATTACGATTTATCACAGAATTGTTATCAATTAATTCCTTGAGTGTTGGTAGTTCCTTAAAATATTTTAGCTCGACCTGGAAAAAAATTAGAACGAGCGCAAACATTTATAATCTAGTGTTGAATCCAGTGAATATCAGATTTTTCTTCGACGTTGAAAGTCGAGATGTAGTAATATTGTTGAAATTATTTACAGACATCAAGCAAATTCATGATAATTAATTTATAATCCTTTGGTAATTTATGATCATTGTGGTTTTACATTAGAATGATTAATTATTGTGATTGTGTATGTTGATTATCATGATAATGTGAGAGAATAAAATTTAATTGAAGTGTATTTTAATGTCGGCGTTCTCTACCAATTAAATTATTGAATACCGACTCAATGGCAATTGTTGATGATTGCGCGCTTGATTCTGTGGTAAAATATCTGCCACGTCGTAAAAATTCACTTTCAATTGGCAATGTTGATTTCTCCGGCGTTTTTTCCGTTAGCGGATGAATTTCATTTAACAATACATGACGCGATTCATCAGCAAAAATATTATTTTTATCCAACAGAACTTTACGTTGGCCGTTAATATTCATTGAACTATCAACCGGAAATTTTGTCGTTGATGTTAATGATGAGTATTTAGTTTTAATTCGTATTATTTGTCGTTCAGTTGTGCCTGATTCAACGACTGATGTTACGAGTCTTGTCACTTGTGGTTTTATCTGTGGTGTTGTTGAAGTCTGTTCATTTTTAAGTAAATAATCATCGTTCGAGGATGATTTGGCTGTGGTTTTTGATGATTGTGATCGTCTTAATACTGCATCGGCAATGAAATCAAATTTTTTCGATGGTATTAATGTTTCTGTCACTGATGATTCAGTAGAAATAATCAACGGTCGCGGATATGATCGTGTTTTACTTATTTGTCGTTGCCAAAATGTATTTGAGCCACCCGAACTAAATTTATCCTTATTTGAAACGGGTAATTTAAAAATTTTTTGTGTCTCGCCAATTTCTCTATCATACGTTTTTAATTGACGATTAGAAATAATATCACCGATTTTGTCTGATGACTCTTGAGGTGATGAATCATCGATAACAATGTTGCCTTGATGATTCGATGAAAGAATCAATGGCGATGTGGATGTTGTAATAAATTTTTTCCAAAATTCATTTATTTCTCGACTTACCGCAGTGTTGTTAGGAAGATTGATGAAATTTCTATTTCTAGAATTACTATTCTCCTCCAATGTTTCATCAATACTTTGTTGAGTCGTTGCCGCTGGATAAACAGGACGTTTACGTATGAATACATTTTTTCTGCGTAAATTATTCGAACCAGAATTAACACTCTGTGATGAAGTAGAGAACCTAGACGATCCCAAACGTCGAGTTGACGTTGTGGAACTTGGTGTAGTTGATGTTAAATCCGCTGGACGTTTACGGATAAATTTTTTCCTAATGAACCGTGAAATTGGTTTGTCATCTATTGTTGTAGATGACACACTTGTACTAATTATCGTGTCCGTTTCGGGTGAATAATTAATTTGTGAATAACCCATTGTTGTTGATTCCTCTAATTCAATGTCATTATTTATCGATTGTGTATTTTGCTCAGTTGCGTCGTTCGTGAATATTGTATCTGCATCATTTGTCGTAGGTTCAGTTGCCAATATTGAATTAGTATAGTCAACATCTATAGTTTCAACCATCGTGTCTTCTGTAGTGACATCGAAATTTTCTTCAAATATGGTCGATTGAATTGGAATTTCAGTCGTGGAAATTTCTGGAGCATTAGTAATATCATCGATTGAATTTGGCGATACAGGACCTAAACGTCGTATAACTTTACGTCTACGATTGGGCCTAAAAGTTGTTTGCTCATCGGTTGATTCTGTGGTGGAGGTGGGAACTAAGAGTCTTCTTCTCAGCAGAACTTTTCGTCTTACTGGCTCGTGTGCTTTGGTACTTATAATTTGTGTAGGTATCGTCGTTGTCTCTGTCGAACTATTAAAATCCGAATTAAATACAGAATTTATTGCATTTGGCGTTGAAACAATTTCATCTTCACTTGTAATTTCAGTTGTAGATTCAGTGTAATCAATTGTAGTTCCATCAGGAATTATTGTAGACGTTTTCCAATCAGTATTTATCAAACTGGTTGCTTCAACTGCGTTTAAAGAATCATTATCATTATCATCAATATGATTAGAGATTCTAATAACTTTAATATTAGTTATTTCTTCTTGGCTATTAATGCTATTATTTTTGAAACCGCCTCGTTCGGATTTTACAATTGGTTCAGCATTAAAATTCCTCGGAGAAATGCGAATAATTGGACTATCAGTCAACGGATCGGTGGACGATCGTGAAATTGGTCGACGTCGTCGCTTATTACTTTCAGTGATAGGTTGTTCAATGGTTTCAGTGGTAGGCCTTCCACGTCTTCGCTTTGAAACACTATCAGTTGTGACAACAACAGTTGGCTCAGTCGAACGAGAAGAAATAAAATTACTAGAAGTCTCGTTAACAGTGCTTCGATGAGCTGCCTTTGTATATCTACTACTGCCTCTTCTTCTGGCAATTGTATTTGGTCTATTCACCACCTTCTCTCGATTTAATTCATCATCAGCTATTTTATCATCATCATGATGATTATGTGCTTTAACTGTTGTTGATTCAGTAGTCGCTCTTGTTCTCGCCCTCAGGCGTACAAAATTCCTCGTTGGTATATTACTCACCTTTACTCGATTTTGTTCAGTTGTGGGCGATGAACTAGTCGTTGTTGAAGATGTTGTGGTAGTTGGACGTCCTCTACGAGGGAATCCAAATGGTCGTGGCTGGGAAACCGTAGTGGTGGTTTTGCTAGTTGATGTCAGAGTTATTTTTGGAGTTGTGCTTATTGATAAAGTTGTTTCGGGAATTTCAGTGACAAAATTCTCAATTATTGTCACAATGGGATCAAAATTAATTGATGTTTGACTTGCGTTGATTGCTGATCTTGCTGTCATTGTCAATATTGGAAAGCTTGATGATTTATTTACTGATTCAGTGGTTAATTTTGTTGTTGACTGAATTGTCGACGATGAAAACGATGGAGAGATTGTAATTTTTTCAGGATTTGTTCTTATTTCTTGAATATTACTCGGAATTAATGGATCATTTGAGATAGTTGAAGAGTCTTCAGTGTTGCTCTTTGATTTGTCTTCTGCAGAGTTTGCAGTTGTGCTTCTAAATCGTTGTGTGTTAGTATATCTGAATAAAAATAAAAATACATAAATTAATAAAATAAAATCATAATATATTTTTTTTTCCATTTCCTTTTGTTCATCAATGATATTTACCTGGATTTTGGAGTTGATTCTTTTTCTTCCTGATTTTCAATTGCTTCATTAGATCTGATGGTCGGGGTTGTATTTCCTGATAATTCATCTTTATCTCCTAAATCATTTTCATTTCTAAAAAATAGAAATAAATAATTATTTTTATCAACTCACTGCAATTACTGTTTGTTTAACTTTTTTTTCAGTATTTTCACTTACGCAGATGTGGACGGTCGAGTGCGTCGGATGTTTACATAACTGGGCGTCGCTTTCTTCGTTGATGTATCGTTGATATCGTCATTCTCATCATCATTCTCATTATCTGGATTGCTAATTGTTTGTTCTTCAGACGATGCAACATCGGCATTATCTTGTTCGATTCCATCTCGTTGTGGTAATTCATCATCGTCCATTTCTTCATCAGAAAATGACGGTTGTATAGACAGTGGCCTTATGTATAAAGTAAAATAATTGACAATTAAATAAATGAAAGAAATGAAATAAATTTATTTAATTACATACTTGGGTCGTTCGATGGTTACATATTGCGGTTTATTTGTTCGTCGAAGGCTTCTCACTTCAGGCACATCGTCAAGTCCCTCAAATTGTGCTCCACCAGGACCATTTTGATAATTAACTCGAGAGTTTATTGTTATTTTTTCAGTGACATCATTCTTTGGTGTAGTACGAGTTGTTGACGAACCAAAAAGACCACCGATTCTTGTTGCCTGGCGATTTAATACTCTCTCATATAAACTGCGACTAATTGTTGCTGGCGTAATATGTTCTTCGTCTTTTGTATCGTTAGTTTTTACCGGTGAGTATTTTTCTTGGAGATTTAACTGCTTTTCAAGATGTTCTAAGCCACCTATTACGATAGTAATTTATTGTATAGCAAATAAAAAAATATATAATAGCAATTTTTAATGAATATAAGAGGAAAATTATAATTTACCAGCTTTTTTTATTAAATCAATTAGTTCTTTTATTACTCTCGGGTCTTCTTCGTCTTCAAGATCGAGCACTTTATGAGTGTTTGATTTAAAATTCCTTGACACAACTGTCGTTGGAATTTCCGTTGTTGTTGTCGTAGTCGAAGCAGTGGATCTATTTCTCGTAATTGTTTTGTAAATCAATGGTTTTGCTGTTGTACTCCGAACGGAATTTTTATTTATAACCTCATCTTCCTCATTATCTTCTTCATCTTCTACATCGTGAGACTCATCGTCATCGTATTCATATTCTTCGTCGGAGTTTGGTGCTGCAGTCGTAGTGGTTCTTTTTGTTGTTCTGTGTTGGAATGTGGCTCGAGTCGTTGTTATTGGTGCTTTGGTCGTTGATACCGGACTCGAGGTCTTTGTCTTCGGACATATGACATTGCGTGGGTAGTCGCAAGAATCAGCGATTTTGTTGAATACCAGACCTTGAAAAATTCCGAAAGTAAAAAAAAAATTATAGTAGTATTTTATTTCTTGTTTTTTTTTATCGTTATCCAAGTATTTTTATTTACCGGATGGACATGTAAATTGATTAGCAACAATTCCAAGACCACTGGGTCCACTATCAAGACACCAGAAATATTTTTTGCAATCTCGTGGATGTGGAAAAAATCCCTCGTCCTGGCATTTGAAGTCTGAAAATAAATTATAAATATTACATACATTTTATGAAAGTAAAATTATTATTACAATATATTTTTTTGATTGCCACTAACCACTTCCAGGATCAGGTGTAGTAGGTGGTTCAGGCGTCGTCGATGATTTTTCTTTATACTCAACCGCATCATCCAAATCATCATCATTATCGTCATTACTTTTTGTGGATTGCGCTTTTCTTCTTGAAGCTATTTTGTTCGTTCGATTTCGCGGTCGAGACTTATTACGACTTTTCACAGAATAACCTTCTGTTTCAACATTCTCAATATGTTCTTCATCATTTTCCTCAACATTCACTCGACTTTTGCCATTCGAACGAGAATTAGTTCTCAATGATGATATTCTTTTCCGTGTTGATGGCGTTGTAGAACTTGGATGTCTTTTATTCGTTTCAGTTCGTAATCTGCGACGCGTTAAATCATCTTCAGATCTATGATTGTCACTTTGAAGTCTAGTTTTCTTTCGATTACTAATTAATTTAGGTTTTTGGCTTGGTCGACTCTTTCGACTAATAAAAATAATAAAAAAAATCATGAAACAAATTGATAATTGCTAAGAAAAAAATTGAATATACAATAAAATATTATGAATTACTTATTGCCAGCGAGCATAGCTTCTTTGGCAGCTTCAATAAGTGGATACGGTCGATCGTGACATTTACCACGAAAATCATCATTGTCAATTGACCAAAACATTATTCCACCAAGTCCCTTTTCATTTACATATTGTGCTTTAATTCGAACAATTTCCTCATCATCATAACCAACCCATTGATTGCCACGAACAGCATATGGACCCATTGCCTTTGGATTTGGTTGGACCACTTCCCACTCGTCTGATTTTGCAATATTCTCACAAATTTCATAATAAGCAAGATATCCCTTTTCTCTAGTTGCGTCACCTTCTTCACCTGGACCGTCAGCAGGCGCACCAATTTCCGTGGCTTCATCATTGAATAATGTGTACGATCTACCGTACGTTGGTATACCCAAGACTAATTTATTTGGTGTGACTTCGTGGTTTAACAAATATGATATTGTGTAATCCTATATTTACACATAAATACGTAGATGAATAATAGCTATTATTTTTCTAATTTGATTGTAAAAATTATGAGTGAAAATAAATTATACTTACGATAGTTAATTCACTGTCATAATTGTACTCATTGTCCTCTTCTAATCCGTAAAGTGGCGAGTGATGATTAACTGCAGGTTCAAATGCCGAATGATAGTCGTATGAGAGTAAATTGAAGAAGTCAAGGTATTCATTGAGCCGAGGTAAATCATAGCCTTTCTCCAGATATTCAATGCCCGCTGGTATTGCCATAGAGAGAAGTAATCTTGGTCTACCAGTTTTCGATGATTCTCTCTCAAATTCATCGCGCAATTCCTAATTCAATTATATGTTGCAATGTAAATATTTATTTTTTCTCACGTAAATTTACGAAATATCATACTCTATTTTACATTTTCTATTTGCAATTATTATTTAAATTAGTTAAACCTGCACAAAATCAGCATAATTATCTCTGTCACGTGGTTTACCACCGTCTCTAAATGCTGGATATTCCCAATCGAGGTCGAGTCCATCAAAGTGATTTTGTCTAAGAAATTTTATGGTATTTTTAACTAATTCTTCTCGTCTTTCAGGATCAGCAACTAGCGGTGAAAATCGTGTTGAACCCTCATTCCATCCACCAATCGCTAGCATTGTCTTTAATTTCTTATTATAAGTTTTGAGTCCAGTGAATTTAGCATATCCACCTGATTATACATGTACAATTGTATATTTCTTTATTCACTTTCTATTCTAATAAAATTATTCAATTTCTATTACCTTTTTCAATATCCTGATACTTATCAAACGGTTTCAAAGTATTATCCTTCGTAAATCCACCAAAGGCATAAATAAGATGAGTACATAAATACGGATTAATATTTTGTGGTGAAAACTTGGCTGTACCAGGTCGATAAACTGACCAATTGGTGTAATAGCATACGACTCTTTGCTCTGCATAAACTAAAAGACAATAAATTTCATTTTTTTTTCTTCATTTGTATACATATTATTCAAAATTTCATCGATCATTGGTGCATGATTATAAGTGCGCATAATGTACTGTAATTTTTTAAATTAACATCAATCAAAAATGATATTATTGGAAAAATGATCGTGAAGTGTTTTGTTATTCAGTGAAAAGAAACATTGGTCTGGCATCGATATCACGCACGCGGTACGTTTGATGAATATATACATATATAGTATATACATGTATATAATATATATATATGTATAACGGTTTTGTAAATGGACAGGAGTGAAACTGCAATGCACGACGTTGCACATGGAGAAATTTAAGTCTTTAACCTGCCATGAGACTTTCGTTTGTGTTGGACGAATAAAATACACGATTATTTGTTTAAGTGTGAAATGCGACACAAAAATAAAGTAACCTTGGTAAATTATTATTCAGGTCATTTAATTATATTATATTAATTGAAAATAAAATATAAATAAAAACTTACCATTGCTATTTGACACTAATAAAAATACAATGTATAAAAATACCGATGTGGCTCGTCCTACCTGCAAAAAAAAAATATATAAATATATTTAATTGATATATTATAACGATTTATTTTCGATATTATTTTTTTTTATACATCAATAATTAATAATAGTTTAGACACGACTCCGGAAATCGGAATATCCGCTTGAATATATATGGTCATCAATGTTTATTGGGTAGCCCTTGACCATAAAAAGAATGCGGATACACATCATATATTGTTTGTGGTTTACAGCATAGTGTGCTTTGGTCACTTTTAATAATATCGTCACGCACTATGGGACATTCAACAGGACGTGATCAAACGTATTTCAAGCATTGGTATATCCAATACAATTTGATGATTTCAAATCCCAACACGAATCAATAGAGAAAAAAAATAAAAGAGAAAAAAAAGATGAAAAGAAAGAAAAATTAAACATTATCTTTTTTTTTTCTTCCTTACACGGAATCAATATAATTTTTTTCTTCCATCAATTTCTCAGTACAGCTTTCACGCTAAGAATAATTATCATTGCAATGACAAAGATTTGATTTAATTTACGCTCAAGTAACTGAGAGAAAAAGCGTGTGTATATATAACTAAGTAATTATATACACGTAAAATGTTGTTTTTGATTTTGTCTTATATTTATTTGTGAGGCTTTAATTGACGGGTATGGAAGAAATGTGGCTGATGGATATGAAGCAATAATTGATAAAAGTTGAGGTGGGACCGTGACACACAGAGAGAATTATTATTTAGTGCTGTGACGGGTTGTGCGTCGTCCGTCAGTTCTCGTTTGTCGTCGTCGGCACTCCTCTCGCGTTATGCAATCACATGCTTGTGTATATTATAAAGAGAAAGCAAGAAAGAAAGAAGTATATAGGAACGCGTTTGCGGTGCAAAGGAGCGATTGAGGAGTTTGAGAGAGCCCGTGTTCGCGCGCAGACTTTCTCGGGCGTTTCGGCGCGACGCCAAACGTAATATATAACGTGTCTATTACGTCGTTACGTATTTACTACACTACATATGTATATTCTATATAATAATAATAATAAATTCGTTAATTAACTCTCGGAAAGCTGAGTAAATTTTTGAAACATTTTTTTTCCCTCGTCTGGAAAGAAAAAAAAATATTTTTTACAAATGAATAAATTTAATATAAAAAAAAAATATGGGGCGGGCTTGGAGAAAATTATTTTTTGACCTCACAGACTGGTTCACCTCTGAAAAAAACCAGAATGCACCTGCCAAGGCCGTTTAGATGAATTCCAAGTGTCGAAAAACGAAAATTTGATCATTAATTTTTTAATTTTATTTCATTGCATACTATAAAAAGTGAATGGATAATTATATATAGAAATTATTTTGATATTGATTTGTAAATAACGGTATCTGATGTCATTAATATGAATAGAAATATAGATAGATACATATATAGCTACATGCTATGAATCTATTTTTTTCTAATAGCTTTGGATGTAGACAACGAGTTTAAAGCCGGGCGCGCATTGCCACAAGATTATATTTGACTCACTTTTACTTTCCATTGGAATTTATTACCGCATAAGTCGCAGAGGGATACACTATACTATTGGAACGCGGTCGTCCTTCTCGTTATAATTACTACTATAATAAAAAAATTAATTAATTTCTATTTACGCTCATCGTGAAGTATTTTTATGAATAAAAATTATAGTGGATATAATGAAATACATTAAATGCAGTAGGTGTTTAGGTAAAGGTCGGGTAATATTGCTAATGAACGCAATTTCACGATCATTATGTTGATATAGATGCTGGAAAGTTTGGATTTTATAGAGAAAATTATTTATGAATGCTATATGTATTTATTAATAGATTTATTTTGATGATGAGTGCACAGAAAGTTGATTGGAAGATTGAAGAGTCATAGGAAAATGTGATTACAAGAAGAAAGGGAAAAAGTTTATTAAAGAAAGAGATGGGCCAAAGAACTTGTTTCTTTGTGGCATCGACCTAAGAAAGGTCAACCAACTGACGCGTCATCTCATCTTTATTTTTATCCAATAGATAAATAATATTTGATAATTTTTCTCAAGTAACTTTCTTTCTTATGATAATTTTTTATTTATTTCTTTTTTTACACTAGACATGTAAATATTAAACACTTCGTTATCCGATATCGCAATTTGTCTTCACGAGTAAAAGTATAATGATAAAAAAGCAATTTGGGAGTAAAATATCGTAGGTCATCCGATTTTTTTAATCAAACTTCAAAGTAATATCGATGAGAATCATCTTCCTGATGAATAAATTAATAAATGATCAACGCGCTTTCACTATTTCACACATCATGCATATTGCGCACGTGTCGATTAAACTTTTCTTTTCCTCGAAAGTCCAATGGATAGAAGAAACATCTTTTAATACCATAAATTTAATGGCTGCGCCTGATTGAAATAATTTAATGCCAAGAAATTTGATTATAGAAAAATAATTATACATATCATTTTGTTTTCTTTTTTTTTTCTCAAGCAAATTGCCATAATGAATGAATTAGTAAATTAAAAAAAAAACATATTATTAACGTAATTTTGTAATAATATAATAATTGACACATTGGCTCTTTCGTGTTTAGTTATAATTGATGTTTTGTTGTGGGCAGAAAAATAAAATTTAATTCCCACAATATTCCAATAAATAAATATACAATGCCAGATTCTCCCACGTAATATGTGATATCTTCTACATATCACAGCTCCCATAGTATTAGAGAGACCACAGTAATAGAGAGCTATTTTATATATTTTTTTTTTTTCATTTGTATATTTCTTCTCCAAGTCCTCAAGTTCCTTGCCGTTTGCATTGTGCATTGATTCATTTTGATTCTTTAATACATTATGAAACTTCCGGTGTATATGTATGTTATCCACTTGTAATATCCGCGATGGATTCATTGAGAAATAATTAATTTTATTGGTCATATTTTCCTGATGAATATGTACACATATAGAGAAGGGTACTTGTAAGTATAACGGAAAATAGAGGCCTTCAAGGCTGTACAGAAAGTTGGACCGGCATCGCACACTCACTCGAGGATCGCGTGAGGTGCGAGCAGTGTAAGAAATAAATGCGAATAATAAAATACTCCATATACAACCGGGCTCTCGCTCTCTTTGGCCTCCTAACACTTTTTTTTATTATCTATTTTCAAAATAAGAACAATGAATTATTTTCCCACATTTTTTCAAACATAAAACTAAATTATTAGCTATAAATAATATGATATTAATAGTCGTAATTTGAAAAAGAATATACTTACCCAATCCATTTTTCAATTATTGCAAAACTATTAAAAGAAAAAAAATTAACAATAATTAGTCAATGTCTTTATCAGGAAGTTCGCATCCTGTTTCGGAAGCAAACACTTTTTTTTTATTTCTACTTTCACTGATTCACAATTATAATTAAAAAAAAAAAAATAACAATCAATTATTTCAATTTATAAAACAATAATTTAATTAATATTTTGGCATTCGCCGCAGTAGATATGTAAATATGATTTAAAACAAGAAACGTGTGAACCAATAAGGATATATTAAATGGTAAATCGGAGACGAGAGATAAATATCCCTTTCGCGTATACTCCAAGGTGTTCCACGGCACTGTTACTTTCATGGGTATTCATCGTCGGCTGAACTCCACCTTTGTAGCCCCACCAAGCCAACGTAGCTCACACCGGGCATCACCGTGCGATCCTGCCAGTTTTCATTGCTTCAACCGATTTACCAAGTAGCATCGCGTATGAAGCGCATACGACGTGCATTTGCTGCATATAATTCTGGCGGGGGAGGTGAAAGGATAACATTTCTTCTCTATTGCTATTTAGAAATGACATTTGCATACATTTTTATTTATATAAATGTTGTTTATATAAAAGGCATCAGTCATTTCGTTTTGCGTTATATGTATTAATCTTTTTTCATTTAAATATGTCAAACGGAATTCATGTAACTATTATTATACAATTAATTATTCGATTGGAATTATAGGAAGAATATTACTAATATAAATGGTGTAGTAGTTTGTTATGAATTTTTAAATTGATTTTTTATCTGTATTGTGTGGGATATTTATAATGAGAATTTAATTTATGGATGTATGAATTAAAAGCCCAGATACATGACATTATCCAGAGCTGGTTAGCCTCGAGATATAATTCTGTTGTATGAATTCAAACGAAAGGCAAAAGGAAAAGTTTTTTTGGCAACGTGATGAGAGATGTTGATTTAGTTTGGATATATCGAGAACATGAGAGAGAGAATTTTTTATTTATTCTTACCTCGTGTTCTGATAAATTAAAATGTTGAATTCGTGTTGATTTTATTTTCTCATTCAATTTTACGTTTTATTGATTTTATTTACACAAGTATTGAATGAATATTATTATTCAGCAGCCAATCCAACAGATTCAGGATCTAATACAGCCTTTTTACTTCGTTTACTTGATACTTCTGGAATGTTAGAGAATATACATAAATGCAGGAATTTTAGATATTTATCATTTGAATTGGAGATGAAAGGAAATGTATGAGAAATTTGTATAAAGTGATTTGAATTCGTAAATACCTTGATGAAAATGTTTTGCTGTTCGCTTTCTAATATCGGCCACGTCTTCGACAGCTTGGGCCCACTCCAATACTAATCTTCGGCCATACAAATGAGTACTTTGACACATTGTCTTGAATGCACGCTATATTGAGTAAAAAAAAAAATTAAAAGTTTTAAAATAAAAATTTATAAATGAAAAATAAATACTTTCTCTTCAAATACCTTCGCTTCATTTTTTGTGAGAAACTCCACAAAACCAAATCCGCGATGTTTTTCATCGCCCACCATTTTTTTTGGTAGGCGCACCGCTTTTAATTCACCGAAAGCTCTGAAAAATGATTAATGAATATTATAAATTGTTCTTTGACGTAAAATTATTTGGTGAATTTTTGATACATACTTGAAAAGTTCAGTTATTTCACCGGCATTTGCCTGGAATGGAATATTTTTTATTAATATCTTAGTGCCCGTTTGGGCTGTGATATTTGAGGTTTTTCGCGCTGTAGCAACATCAGTCCTGCAATTTTTTGTATACATTTGTTTATATTAATTATTCAAATGTTTTTTTATATAGGAAATAATCAATTTCACTCCCAACTTACTTTAAAGTTCTTTCTGAACGTTTGAGTTCCAATGTTTTACCCTCTAATTCTGTCATTTGCAATTCTTTTAAAGCACGATCGGTATCCATTTTGTATTTGTATCTTACAAAACCGTAACCCATAGACAATTTTTCTCCTGGATTATTTGGATCTTTTTTCATGGCAACATTTGCATAATGTACAGCGCCGCATTTGCTAAAATATTTTTTTAATGTCTCATCTGTAGTGGAGAAATTCAAATTTTTTACAAATAATGTAGTATCTGGTTCAGGTTCATCTTCGTCATCTTCATCATTCTGGTCGTCTTTGGACTCTGGAGGTTCATTTGTTGGCGGCGATTCTGTATTATCGTTGGACACATTTTTATCCTTATTTTTACTCTGTATCGAAGATTTATCAACGCCATTTATCTTTTTAGTCGATGGAGTCAAACTGTTGTCTGGTGCCCATTCTAAGTATAGTGGTAAATGTTTAAATTTTGTGTATGCCAATCGTGTGAATGCTTTACGAGCTTCTGAAGGCTCAAGAAATTCCACAAGAGCTGAAAAAATAATACAGAATTATAGAATATTTCATTCGTGATTTTTCGTTAAATTTCTATTGAGGTAAAATTTTACCTGTAATGCCAGATGGTGGCATTACTACTCGTCCAAGTTCACCATGTACAGCGAATTTTTCTCTAAGCTCATAAGTTTTTGTGTCTGCTGGTAAATTTTTGACTAGGATAACCGTATTTGAACGTTTTTCCGATGGTTGATTAAATGCATCCAGCACAACGCCATTTTCTTCTAAAAATTTTCTCGTTTCCTCTACTAATTGTGTCTCACCCAATGCAAGACGTACAGCAACACTTGTTCCATTACCCGTATCCTGTAAAACATTTTCTTTCGTCGTATTATATGATGATGCAATGGCATCAGCCACGGCATTCGATCCAAGGAATAAAGTATTCCAATTATGCTTTGAATTAGCCATTCCTCGACGCTCTAATTCTTTTTTTTCTTTGAAACTCAATCCCTCTATAAAAAATTATTCAAGTAAATATGTTTAAATAATTTATTTCAAAACTAGAAAAAGAGAAAAAAAAATAATAATTACCAGTATTTATGTCGATTTCTGATGGTTTGGCTTTACCAGGCAACAGATGTAACATTCGACCATTGAGTGTTGTACCATCTAATTCAGAATAAGCTCTCACAGCGTGCTCTGGCATCATAAATGTAACTGTACCAAAACCCTTTGGTTTTCTACTTATTTTGTCAATAGGTAAATTTACTTCAACGAGAGGTCCATATTTTTCAAATATTTTTTTCAATTCATCCTCTGTAGTTACGTATGATAAGTTACGCACATAGATTCTACCAGATTCAGCAATAGTTTCTTCATTTTTCAATGCATCCTGTTGCTGTTTCCAACGAGGATTTGATTCTTTGTCATTTAAATTGATCGACTGTTTTTTTTCTTCGCCCTCATATTTACAAACAAATATGCGTTTGCCCTCTAAGAAACGATAAAAATTTTCAGTTTATTTTTTATTCAATTTGTCTCAATTTTAATCGTAATTATTAATACTGACCTAAAAAACTTTTATTTTTATTTAAAGCTTGATTCATGTGTCGTTCTGTTTTGAATCCAACGTAAGCAATTCCTTTAATTTTCTGTGGCACACGAATAGATTTTGCTTTCAACGGATGGAAAAATTGCTTTATATGTTTTTTCTTATGATTATATCCTAAACCACGAATTTTCACAGTAAAAAATTTTGTCGATCCATGAGTTGAAGACTCGATTGTCGATTTTTCTACCTCGGTACTTTGATTATTTTTATTTTTCAAAGCTTTCATATATTCAAGATCGGAAATTGGTTTACTAGCTACTTTTTCCTCCGCCGTTTTTTCAATATCTTCTTCGTTAATATTTTCATCATTTCCATTATCAGACTGAACTTTTTCATCGTCAGTATCGTTATCATGTTTTTCGTCATCACTTTTGCTACTAGTCTTTAATAACTCTGTGACTCCCTTCGCCGCATGAGTCTCCAAAAATTCACTGAACAACGGATCATCTTTGTGCTGAAACCAAATATTACACAATCCATAATAATATTTTTTACAGTAACGTAAAAGTTATTTAAAAATTTTACAAATTAATTATATTAACTTTTTCTAAAGCTTTTTTTATTTCCTCGTTGTCTGTGATTTTCTTTGACTTCTTTTTTTCTTTCTTCTCTAACTTGGTCTCTTTGGATTTTACTTTATCAGGAGGATTTTCTTGCTGCACAAGTTTACTGTGAGCTGAACTGTCCGGTGCATATTTACTCCATGCCTTTGGTTTCGATGGATCACCTGATAAATAACAATACAATTGAATTAAAAAACGAAAAAAAACTCAATGAAAACAAATAATTACCTAAACCAGCACACAATTCAACTGTTATTCTTGCGGTTTCAATGCACGTTTTATCAAAGTAAGCCAATGCTTCTTTAGCCTGTTCCTCAGTTTTATAACCAACAAATCCAAAACGCCGAAATTGTCCTTCCTTTGTATATTTCAATTGCACATCTGTCACAAGACCTTTTGCACTAAATATTTCCTTGAATTTTTTTTCTGTAATCTGCATAAATAATTATAAATAAATAATCATAAAAATATAATTTAAAAAAATAAGTAATAAAAATTTTTTAATTAATTAATACTCACTCCTGGAGGTAAATTTTTTACAATAAGACGTGACATGGTGAAATATTTTTATTTATTTAATAGAGCTATTATTTTGTTTTTGGAAATGACCAATGTGATAGGAAAAGGATAATATAACCTCTCAGTACCCACGTTTTCTCCATTGGTGACTGACGAGTGTGATATGTAATATGTTTGCAGGATTGAGCGCATGCGGACTATGATTTTTCCCCTTCTCTCTACACAATTCCAGCTGATTATTTATAGCATAATTAGGCTTCATCGGTAAAATAGGAGGTTGTAAATATTTTATCGATAAAATTACAACTTCACAATGCAATAGTAAAATTCTACTTTATAATAAATAATAGTCATTGGAAATATTCGAACGATTTTATTGAACGTATGATTGCGAATGTGAACATAAATTCTGTTCGCATGCGTGCAAAATCATGTGCAACATTCGATGCCAACTGATCTATTATTATACTTTCAAATAAAAATTCATTTGCTTGGACATTTTGCTTCGATCTTCAGCAGTGATTTCCTGCAAAAATTTTGAAAGTATCATTAACGATTATTAATATTTATTAAAGTTACAAATTTTTTTTTGTACTTGCTCCAAACAATACACGCCCATATACAAAATTACAAAAATGTTTGTGCTATATTTTTATTGAAGACATAATATAACAGTAAATAAATAATCGAAATATTCGCGTTACTAATTCTTCAAGCTGCAGTTTGTTTTAGATATTATGACATACTCCTTAGTAGCATGAAATAACTAACAGTTGTATTAGCAATCTGAAATTTATTACAATAATATTAAAATAATTTTATAAATTTAGATAACTACTAATTTAATATCATTACCTGCTTCATTTGATTATGATTAAGGTCAATTATTCCATATGCAGTGCATTTAAATTCTTTTTGAGCTCGAATCATAATAATTAGTAGAGTCATTTTTGATTTTTGATCGCAATTCATCCATTTTGATTGATAAATTGTATCGCTGATCATCGTTGACTTGAAGCATAATAATTTCATATTAATATTTATCAAAATTAATTGAATAAAATATTTTAATAATACAAAAAGTAATATTGTCAAAACTATTACACTTTCGGCCAATGATTCAGTGAACATACAAAAAACTGCAGTTTGCATAGATAAACTCATAATATAAAGTATTTGCTTAAATACTTCATTCCAATTTCCATCAGTTATTTCCTATAAAATATTCCATTGAAATATATTTAAAATATAAATATCAGATTTTTCAAATAACGAATTATTGATTACTTGATCCATTCTATAAATGCTAGTACATAAATTCATTGCGTTAGATAATACAGTAAAAAATATTATCGGATTAAAAAGCGTTTCAATTAAACGAGTGAACCTGTAAATAAAAATAATTTATGAATATTTTATCTGAAAATAAATTACATTCGTAGAAAAAAATTATTCAGAAAAATTATTTAATGAGATCATACATAAATAATTGTTGATATTTAGCTGCAATATTCCCAAGTTTTTTAATCATTCCTCTATCATTGTCCAAATGATCGGAATTGTTAATAGTCTCTTTCAATTCATTAGCAAGTACCTGTGATAAGCTATTTTATTTATGCTACGATTGTAAACCAATAAATTAATTCATACAGTGTACTGTAAAATATATTTCAAACCTGTAATTGCAACGAAACATGAGTGGTAAGTTGAGCAAAGAGTGTGTCGGATGCAGCCCAAGAAATTACAGTTATAAACACAGCTAATTGTTGATGCGTAATACAAATAAAATATGTGGAATATGAATCAATTGAAAACCAATAAGCAACAGGAAGTACAAAATTAGTAAAATCATACGTGCTATTTATATCTTTAGACAACTGATATTGAAGAATACATCTAGAAGTATTAAAATAATAACAAAAGCAATTGATATTTTTTTTACTGTTACAATTTTTATAATTATATGAATAATTTATTTTGTATTATTTATTTTCTTACATATACGGATGTGTAATGTACTCAATGATACCGGTGGCAAGTATCAATGTATAATACATATTTATTACACGAGTCCGCTCTGCAATGTCAGAAATTTTTTTTGTGATATAATTTTGGGTTTGAGCGAATTCCCACATGGTTCTAAGATTTTGTAAAAGATCGTATAATTCCAAACGATAAGTCCACAATCTTATTATCTTAAAATTGACACATATTTTTTCGATAATAATATTGGAAAATTAGGTGTGTAATTAATATTTTTTACCTTGATTGTGCTCAATACTCCTGAACACGTGAGACCGAATAATTGAATCGCATAAGTGAGTTGATCATTAAAAATTTGGTATATGGTATTAACTTGAAACATTTCTATTGTGTCTAATGCAATGATCATGAAGAATATTAAAATGCTTTCCCACCAGTGAGTATTTAATTTATCATTTGATAATATTCCACCCATCGAACCCATACCCATGACTCGAAAGTTTAGTATGTCTCTTTTAAATAATTTCTTAAAAGATGGAATATCGTTCCCTTCAACATTATCCATTATAATTCTTGCTTTTATTGTACTGCGATACACAGGCTATTTCAACAATAGTTGCTTACGTTGTGTTTCTCGTAGTGCACAAAGAAAATTTTTGAAATAGTGCTGACTAAACTTTGCATCGTCTGCGCATGATTATAGTTTTGTTTTATATTCATGTGGGGGTTGTACTGACTGAAGAAGTTTCAACGAATTCTGTTAATAAATAATGCACTCGTAACCGATAGTTTTCAGAAACAAAAGTTTCTCACGCACCATATGTCTTTGTTCTTTTTTGAAGTTTATTGTGTGTAGTGTAATATCACATAGGTCTGAGTCTTTGTGTGCTTCCATTAAAAAAAAACTTGAGCAATGATAGTAATAGAGCTAGGAAATATTAAAATGAAAAAAAGGAAATCGTTAAAAGTGAATTTTCATCATGGAAACGAAAAGAAGAAATTGAAAACATCACTCATTTGAAGTGTTATGGTATTATTAGTATATAATTTGACAATTTTTAATCATATTCAAGTTAATTTTATTTGATTAATTATGTTATTATTTTTTTTATACATAAAAAATTTAGTAAATATGATATTGTGAATATTTATTACTATTATTATTCCAGGTTTGTTATATAGCTGTACTTTATCAAAAATTTCTCAAAAGCATGAAGTAACTGACTGATGCATTAGCAATCTAAATAAAATTTGTTTAATATATCAATGATAGTTTGTACATGTGATAAAAAAATAATACGTACGTTTGTTAATTGGTTATAATTTAGAGTAATTATACCGTAGGCAGTATATTTAAATTCTTTTTGTGCTCGGATCATAATAATCAGTAACATCATTTTCAATTTTTGATTACAATTCGTCCATTGTGAATGATAAATCGCCTCTCCAATTTGTGTTGACTTTAATTAGAAATAATTCGATTAGTATGCAAATAAAATTAAGGAGAATAATTCGATAATGTTGAACATATTTTTCGATTATCATTACAGTTTTAGTCAATGTGTGGGCAAAGCTGCAGAAAATTACAGTTTGTATAGTTAAAGTTATTAAGTGTGCTACATTTTTAGTCACTTCATCCCAATTACCAGCTGTAATTTCCTATAAATATGAAACAAAAAAAACAGAAATAATTACTGCTATAATTTTTTTTTTATTTTTAAAATATTATATACTTGGTCTAAGCGGTAGATGCAGCAACAAAGATTCAGTGCATTGGAAACAACTGTAAAAAATATTATCGGATCGAAAAATTTCTCAATTGCGTAACAACACCTGAAATATAAAAAACTCATTGACTGCTGAATTTCCAAACATTCTTATAAATAAATATTTACAAATATAATTGTTGATATTTATCCGCAATTTTTCCTATAATTCGTGAAATAGAATGATCATTTTCCAAATTATCGCAATTATTAATGGTTATTGTCATCTCATTAGCAAGCATCTGTTAAACATAATTTTATTTTAATTATTCCTATTGAAAAAGATAATGTCCAAATTACTTCGGATGTGATTTCTACCATGAATTGCAGTGAAACATGAGTTGTCAATTGAGCAAATAGTGTATCACAGGAAATCCAAGCAATGCACGCAGCAATAGCAATGCATTGCTGATAAGTGCAGCAGATGAAATATTTAACAAATGAGTCGATGGCAAATGGTAAATTGCAAGGATATACAGTTTGTGAAAAATCAAATGACATATTTGTATCCTTATGTATATGGTAATCGATAAACAATCTATGAAAAAATTATGAAGTATAATCATATATAAGCTTATTGGTTTCTATTAAATTTAACAAACGATTTTACATGTATGGTCGAATAATGTAGCTGATACCGAGTAGGCAAACAAGTATTGTGTAATATCTTGTCAACACTTTTGTACGTTCTGCAGCTTTTGAAATTTTTTCTGTTAAAGTACTGCCAAATTGTGCTGACTTCCACATGACTCCAAGTTTTTGCAATAAATCATACAGTTCCACACGATACATCCAGAGTCTCATTGACTAATATAATTGATATTCAAATAAAAAAATAAGTAGTTATATTTTATAATGATAATTAATTCAACGATTTTACCTTAGATATGCTCAATACGCCTGAACAAATGACAGAAAATAATTGAATTGCGTAAGCAAGTTGTTGTTGAAATATTTGACACATTGTTTGGAATTCACATACGACAATTGTGCTCATAATTATGATACTAATAAATATCGGTATGCCGTCCCACCATTTTTTAATTTGTTTTTGATTTGACAGAATCCCATTCATTGATGACAGACCCATGAATTTCAATAAAAACAAATCCCTACTAAATAGTTTTTCAAAAGCCGGCGGTTTATTTCTCCTAATATTTTCTTCAGTCATGATGTCAATTATATTAACGCTAAATTCAGTTTACGCAACAACTTTACTAGCGTGTTCTTTTTGAAATGCACAACAATTGTGTCTAAAATAATAGGAGTAAACGAAATTTCTCATGTCATGTTTCGGAAAAAAGGGAAAAAATTATTTCCATCAATAAACAATGAGTTTTTGTCAATAGTTTTCCAATAATAGTTTCTTGCGGTATTCAACTTGTCATATAGCTCATAAATATATACGAGCGCATGTCACATGTATTATTATGATTCAAAGTACTATGCGCTTGAACAAAAGCGATTGAAACTTAATAAAAGTGTAAGGAAAATGTCTAGCATTAGGGGTTCGCATTATATTCAAGTGGTGAAGCGCATTTAGTACGTTTTCAACCATTGAACATAACAGAATAACAATTTTTATAGTTTATAATAAACGAGTTTCTCTTTGAAAAAGCTACACTGGATGTTCTATCGATGAATAATCAACATTTATTCATAATCTTTGGAATAATAACATAAAGGATGATACAATAATTATTTTGGGTGAAGAAAATTTTTTCAAATAAATACTGTAAGTAAAGCTAAATAAATTAAATAAAGACAATCGGAAAATGACATAAATGAAACGTTTGAAATATTTCTGTTGTATAAATATTTAGTTGAAATTCTAAATTATTTTTAAATTAATACTTATGTTATAGAATTAAATGATTCTGATGGCATTACATATTACTACTTTTCCAAACTATAATTTTGATCTAGTTTTCAAATAGTAACTATAAACTTCTTAATAGCATAAAGTAACTAACAGCTGCATTTGCAATCTAGAGAAAAAAGAAATGTTGAAATATTACAATTATTTCAATAATCTGTTTATAAATATAAAGTTAGAGATTATAAAATTATATCTACTTGTTTCAGTTGATTGTAATTGACATCAATTATATTATATGCTGTGCAAATAAATTGTTTTCGTGATCGAATCATTATTAATAACAGTGTTATTTTCATATTTTGATCACAATCCGTCCACTGTGAATGATAAATAGCTTCTCCCATTATTGTTGACTGAAACAAAATTATACATTATAAAATTGTATATTTGTTTTGTGTAATTTTTTTTTGGCTAAATTCGAATTATCATAAAGTGATCATTGTTACGCTTTCAGTTAGAGTTTCAGAGAAAATACAAAAAACCACTGTTTGTAAAGAGACACTTGTTATGTAAACTGCTTGCGTTGTAACTCCATTCCAATTGCCTGCGTTGATTTCCTTCATGAAAGTAATTTAAAAAATTATTAAATATCAGTTATTTTATTTATCATTTAAAAATCCATACCTGATCCAATCGGTACATTCCACAACAAAGATTAATCGCATTAGAAATGACTGTAGCAAATATAACAGGACTGAAAAACGATTCGATCGACTCACAAAATCTGTATAAAAATAAATAATATAAAATATTTAGTATAATTATACAAGCATGTATGAATAATTATTAAACTGATTGAAAAAAATCGACTAATTTTTTTTTCGAAAGGTTCACTGAAATATCTTCAGGGAGGGGTAAAAAATATTAAGAAGTCGCTTTACGTGAATTTCAATTTGCAGTTTAAATAATATAGAAAATTTTCTTAGTAATATAACTTTGATCTTGAATAACTTTTGAAAGAATAAATTTATCAAAAAATGAATTCTTTTTTGTAGAGCGTTCGATTTTTTATAAAAATATGTTTGTCATTTGAATTTGTCTATTGGTTCATAAACTACAAAATTTTTACTATGAATAAAAAAATTTTCTATATTATTTAAACTGGAAATAGAAATTCACGTAAATCAATCTCTTAATATTAATATTAAGAGCACCGATTTTAACAGGCATCTTTTTACACCTCCTCGAAGACATTTCACTGAACCTTTAAGAAAAAAAAAAATATTATTTAATTTTATTACTTACAGGAATAATTGTTGATATTTATTCACGATATCTCTCAATTTTTCAGTTCTATCAGGATTATCTTCCAAATTACCATAATTGTTGATGATCTCCTTCACATCATTAGCGATTACCTATCAGGTACTCTTTCATTTGTGCTATTAGGATTACCAGATAATTTTATATTGGACGATTTATACCATAAATTGTAGCGAAACATGAGTGGATAGTTGAGCAAAAAGTGTGTCACATGAAGCCCACGCAGTGCACGCAATTGTAACATCAATTTGTTCGAATGTAATCAGCATGAAGTACTTCAAATAAGAATCAATTTTAATTGGGTAGATGCAAGGAAACACTGTTTCAGAAAAGTCATATGAACTATTTGACTCCGGACCAAATTGATGTTTAAAAATGAATCTGTAGAGGATTGAAAATTATTAATATAAAAATTTTGTTGCACAAAATTTTATATCAAATCTCACATGTATGGATATATCAAATGAGTGATGCAAACGAAGGCTATTAATGATGTATAGTAACTTGTCATTAATCTAGTGCGTTCAGCACGTTTTAAAATCGGTGAAGTAAGAATATTTTTCAATCGACCGGATTCCCATATAATTTTAATTTGTTGAAGAAAATGATAAAACTTCGAACGATAAGTGTATAATCTTATTAACTAGAAATTAATATTTCTTTTAATAATTAGTCGTTATCAAAAAAAAAAAAAATTAAATTGAATGTTTCACCTTTATTGTGCTTACAAGACCTGACAAAGTGAAGGGAAATAATTCCAAAACATATTCAAATTGATCACTAGAAATTGGATACATCGATATCAGTTGACACGATATTGTAGTAAATAACACTACAATACCAATTAACATTGGAATAATTTCCCACCAGTTATTTTTGAACTCGCGATTTGTTAAAATTCCATTCATTGAAGCCATACCCATACAACGTAAAATTGTTACGTCTCTTTTAAATAAATGGTTAAAAGAAGGAACATTATTTTCTCCAATCCTTTTCATCACTAACGTTGCTTTTGTAAAATAAAATAATTCACATCACACAGCAATGACAATATTGCATGACACTTTCACCATACAATGAAATTTTTCAAATAATACTAGTATAACTATGTAGCAAGAGAATAATGGGTTCCCCCTTTTCATATCATCTGATTACTCGTTTCGAAAAGTGCATCAATTTGCATCAATAAACAATCAGCTTTTATCGATAGCTATTGAAAAGTTTCTTCTAATGAGACATCAGATGTTTTTGCTCCCTCATTAAAGTGAGTTATATGTCGTGAGGGTATTATTACCACCTCCAGTTCAGTGCTTGTCTGAAAAGTAGTTGCGATGCGAGGGAGGAAATGTTTCTAAACGAAAAAAAAAAAGAGATGATGTGTATAATTTTATATTTTGTATTAGAATATAGAGTTATGGATATAGGTCTGTTTAGGTACAGACACAAATATCTTCATAATATATAATTGTAGATACTTTTTGAGAATTATTTTTTTTCTTTGTGATTATTTTTCAAATTATATTATTTATATTATTATATTATTGATATTATTATTATTCAATTAATGAAATGTGCCATAAATGCTACAGAATAATTTGGATGAATAATTCATAAATTTAAAAACGTGTAGGATGGTTCATGACAATTACTAATATTTAATACAATTGTTCGATTTATTTACATTATATTTTTATTTCCAAAATCATTTAGCAGTTGAGTATTATTTTAATGGACTAAAAAATATTATATCTACAAATTTGTAACCTGTAAATTTAAAAGGTAATAAGCATATCATCAGAGCATTGGAGAAGTAGTGTACTCTACGAAATATTATTCCCAATTGACAATATTTTTCCATCCATTTGAATGTTTATATGACAAGACAATATTAACCCTTTCATAAGTTTTTCTAACGTATAATTTTCGTCCCATGCAAAATAAAATTATCCAAACTACCAACAAAAGTTTGGCACCGCATATAGGAAAATTATAGTCTTTCAAATTTTCGAAACAAAGCATCAATTTGCATTTATAAGCAATCAACTTTTATCAACAGTTTTCGAAAACAGTAATAATACACCATATGCTTTTGTTCTCTTTATAGAATACTTTGTTTGTCCTGAGGGTATTATTATCGCAACCCTAGTTCATCGAGTTTTTTCGACAACAGTTGGTAGTTATTGAGAAAAAGTATAGTTGAAAATTGCAAAGTGGCAAGTGGAAAATTTTCTTTCTTCTTTATTGTTACACGATATATTATTTTTCCTATAACTTTTTTTATCAATAATATTGATTCGAAGCTTGCGGATAGCAAAGCTGACTCAGTACGTGATCAGCAGTTGAAGGGAACAGAACTTATATATATTTCCACACATAGGTATCCTGATTCGTGAGTAGACTGTTTAAATGTAATGACGCTAGGCACGTATGGTGGTCCATTCAATACTAATCACTTTTATTCTATTATAAAAATTTTTTATCCTTCTTTCAGTTGATATTAAATTTTCCTTTAGTTAACTGGTAAAATAATTTGTCATATTTTTATGAGTTGGACAAACATTGCATATACTTAATGTTAAATTTAATTGAAACTGTTTGAAGTTTTTGTTATCATCATATTGCAAGTATATGTTACGCAATACTTGATATGCAGATAAGAAAATTTATTTGCGTAACTTTGGGGATTCTGGAACGTGAATGAATCGAAACACATGAATTGGCAAGCAGAAAAAGTCACGTCTGGATTATACTTGTATTTAATTTAACAATGTAATAATTTCAAAAGGTCAAGGTATATGCATTCCGTTGGAAATTAAAAAATAATAAAATAAATTTTAATAATGTCGATCATCGATAAAATTTATCACTAATTAAAGATTACATATGTATATTTGTGATGAATCATATTTAATTTGAAAAAATATGTCTTGAAGACAAATTGATAAAAAAACAAAACGAATTTTTTATGTAATATATTTTGTTTACATTGCACTGTGCTATAAAGTCACCTGTATGTTTGCAATGTCAGTCATATTGTCTTTGACGTCTTGAGAACAATTAATTTTTTATTTTGACAGTTAATTGTAAATACTCTAATCATTTTTATTCTTACTTAATCATCGATTTCGACGATCAAAGAGAAATAGTTTCATTCAAAAATCACAGAGAGACTGACAATCGTATTGAATTTTCCTCGAAAAATTTGTGGGTAGATATTATACATATAGTTGCAAATATTAAAATTAAAATTCATTCAAAATCGTATTAATATTTTTTTTCATCTAGTATTCAGTGTGAAAGTAAAAATGGTGATTTATTTTTTCAGATAAAAAATGACGTCAAGGGAAATATTCTGCATTGCTGTGATGTTGATTACCATCTTTGCATTAACTGCATCACTTCCGGTCAACAATACAAGGCTGCACAACGTACTGAATGTAAGTAAATACCTAATCAATTTTATTTTATATAAATACTATTGTTAAATTTATTTCTCGCGATATTTAATTTTAAACAAACCAAACAACATGACAAATCACTATTTCACTCATTCGAATCGTTAACAATTTATTTACCCCAGAAATGCGTCCTTAAAAATAATGATTTATTTCATCATTAATTAATTAAAAGAGAAAATATTAATTGGAATAACCTTTCCCAAATTTCCAGTCTCGAGTCTTTTTAATTGCATCTGCAATTACGTAACAAATGACTGAATTTTTTATCTCCCAGGTGACATTTTTCGAAATAATTAATATTTATTTCAAACAAACAATATTCATTTTACACACTAAATACTTCATTGAAAATAATGCTATTCATTTAGTACCTATAGCAGTTAGTTTTTTAGTTTATCAATACATGCAAAGAGCATATTTTAATTCCTAATGAAACTCTTTCTTCTATGTTCTTTCATTCGATGAAGGATGATGCGAGTAAAGACAAGACTTTGGTCAATAATATATTCACAAAACAACTCGATCAACCTTCTCGTCATCAAATGGTCAAGAAGAATCAACCTCGCAAGCACCCAGCGTGGTTCCGTTGCCAATTTAATGCAGTTACGTGCTTTCGAAAATAAAACAATACTAAAATAGCTCAACAAATTGATACATACATTTTTATGTATTTATAAATTATAAATATTTACAATTTCTCATCATTTTATTATCCATTGTTATTATTATTGTATTATGAATCGAGCAATTTGTTATGTACAATTGTTTGATAATGATTCTCGAATAATATAATCATTGGAGAATAAATAATTATACGAGGTGTTAAATATTATTCGAGGTGATTATTAGCGATGTATACACTTGCAATTACAATACGAGCCACGTAAATTAACTGCATGTGGAAATTCATGTGGTTTTATTGATAAACTGGCGGCAGATTCAATCCAAGACTCATTCACATGTCGTACTCCAACAAATCTCCATTTCTAAATAATATAAAATTATTTTATTTTTCATACAAAGTAATTAATTATAGTTTCGAATATAAATATATATTTACATGTAAATGTATTTTATGAAGGAAATGACAGAAAGGAAAAGTATGATGAATAAATATTTATTGCAACATGGGGAAAAATTAATGAGAGATATGAAATTAATTCCAAAGTAGAAGGAATAAATAAGATGATGAGAAAAAGAGGTATTGGAAAAAAAAAACATGTGAAGAGACTGGTAAAATAATAATTAGGAATAAAAAATTGACAATGAATATTCTAAAAATATAATGCGAAAAGCTATAAAAATAAATTATTAATATTAATGTAATTGGTATTAATATATATGGAAGCGTTTGTAAATTATGAACAGGCAGGATGATTAAATTTATCATACGGATATAATTTAATGAGACTGCTATGCAATAGAAAATAATTGTTCATATCAAGCGAATTTCATTGCTGATATAATCATAATGAATGTAATTAAACCTAGATAAATTGGTTGAATGTTTTTTTTATGTTGGCCCACGCCAATTCTGTGGGTTTTGGCATTATGCTGTTTATCCTTTCGATCCTGGTGAGATTATCGATCGTCACTGAGGATTAATATTACACAAGAATACTCTGGTATTTAGAGTAAAATTATTTAGGTTTTTCCCAAAGTGAAATCATAATGTAATATGATAAAAATTAATATGAATTATGGCGATAGTGAGAATGATTATTATTTGTACTCACTCGTAATTCCCGTTCGGTTATTTCTTTCTTGCTATGAATCACGTGTGTAATTTTTCCTGCTGGATTACTAGAATCTTCTCGAACTGTAGCTCCAAGACTGAGTGAGATATTAATGTTAAGTTAAGTACTTTCCGAAAGATTATTTATTTATATATTTTTTTTTTTTTTTGAGAAATTATTTCAGCCGTTGAGAACGTGATCGATAACAGAAAGTTGATAATTTATTTTTTTCAAGACTTCTATTATCTGTTTATTTTTTAAGTTTTAACTCGAGCATTCGATCTCGTGTATTTCAATTGGAGAAATATCTACGAATTAACATAGATTTGAATTTATTGCAGAATCAAGTGTTGAAGCGGATTGACGATTTTCTTACCAATTATGAGAAAACCATTTTTTTTAAATGTTTGTTTCTATCGAAAAAAAAGGATACGTTATCAAAGTTCGCGATAGAATTTTCCGTCGTTCAGGCATGATGTTGTCACTCAAAACTACACTGAGTCCTCCCAAGACCCCCTTCAATCTCTGTGAAACCAAATAATATATAAAATGAAAAAAAAAAAAAGAAAAAAAGTTCTCTTTTTTTTTTTAAATGATGTTATTATTTTGATTAAGCAATTAACATGGATAATAAATTAGGTACACACACAGCATAATAAAGCTTGATTATAATATATAAAAATAAAAATTTACCGGATCATAGTCACTTGAACCAGATATTGGCAATGCATTCCCTGGTAAACCTTTCTTTGGTTTACGACCTTCTATCCAGTTTAAAGGACTTCCATCAGAGCTATATTCAATATACTGTAATAATGCCAATGATAGCAAAAGAAAGTAAAAAAATTCTTTAATTATAGCAAAATTAATATAAAATATTATTATTAATCTTACATCATTTCCAATAAACGCATAGTATTTCGCTTCGTTTGTATTTTGTATATAATCCTCCTTATTTTTTCCACTCATTTTTATCTGTTTACTCATTTTCCCATCAATATTTTGTTTATTTTCTTCATTACATTCCGCTGCAGTATTTATCATTGAATTATCTTCTTCATTTTCCTCATCACAATCAACACTGTGTTTGCGCTTTAATGAATTTTTTTTTTTAACAACAGCTTTATTTATTTTACAAATTGATGAAGACGTTTTTAACAATAAAGAAACGTCAATTGATTCTGTGCTGGTTTGAAATAATTTTTTTAATTCTTTCAACGACGTAGCGGTGGCCCAGTTTTTATCAGAACGTATTCGAGTCACCCGCGGAAATCGAATGCTAATACAATCTGCTGTGTGTACCCCCTGATTTGTAAATTCCGCGCCAGTTATTTCCCATACCGGTGATTTCTAAAATAAAAATCAATTAATAAATACAAATTATTTTAATGTATGTATAAATATTAAAAGTAAAAAATAGTTCAATCATTGTTCCAAACCTTCGGATCAGCCGCAATAAAATCAGGCAGCATTGGTTTATTAATTTTAAGCCAGTTGGGAACTAAATTAGGATCCTTTCCTATTTTTACCATGTCCAATTCCTTTTGTAATTTATCTAAAGTCGCATCATCATGACCACTGTGGACTTTTGTCACGGTGACCCATTTATCGATAGTTTCATCGTAACAGCCCATCAGAAATATTGACATCAAACCACCTTTATTGCCTGTGCCATACCAAGCTCCAAGCACCACGAGATCTGCGCTATCAGCCATTGCTCCATTAAGCAAATAATCCTTCTTTATCTTCAACCAATGTCTTTTGCCAGGCTCGTACATACTCTTTAAAATAAAAAATTCCCAATGAGTAATCCCAATTATTTCGTTTCATCAAATTGCTGTCGTTAAATTAAATAAATTAAATATTATTACATTCATATCTTTTAAAACCAATCCTTCCAATCCCATTTTCAAAACTTTCGCAATCATTTCGGCCAAATCCTTTGGATTCTAATAAAAAAAAAATGAAATGATTATTTCACGAGTTAAATTTTTTTAACAATAAAATAAACAGAATGAATAGATAAATTTTTTAATGATTGTTCATCTTACATTAACTTCCTGAACTTCAGAAAGCACAACTCTATTAGGTATAGTAGTCATTCTCTTCTTTAAAATTTCTCGTCTCTCTGCCATTGTCCTAAATTAAATATTCATATTTAATTGATAAATGTTTCGTTGATGATTTATGATTATTTTACAATACTCACTTATTTAGTAATATATCACCGTTATAATATAAACAATCGAAAATAATTATACAAACATTAGCGTCTGTGAATTCTGCTTTCTAGAACGTGAAAAATATTAATTATTAATTTTCATTTATGTTTCGAATGATTTTTTTTTTTCATACTTTGTGAACGCCCAGTGTACCAAAAGGCAACGGTTGACCAGTTTTTGTATCAATCATTAAGATTTCACTATCCAAAATTAAATCATCACCATCGGGAAATGCTTTCGGGATATATTCTTTGAAATGATTAACCTGCAAAAAAAAAAAAATAATTAATATAAAATATCCAATATAAAAATTATTCTTCAATTTAAATTTACTGGCAATAAAAATTCTCAAGATAAATTAAAATTTCCATTGACTGTATATAATTTTGTGATGTATACAGCAGAATTTCTCTGGAAATTACAGTGGAATTATTTGTGATTATTTAATTTAAAATCAATATTAAACCTTATGAGGCAAAACGGGCTTTAGAGATCGGCTGAAGTAACGAAATACACCGCCTTGTTTGTGCACTTGAACTCTTTCGCCGTCATATTTAACTTCAGACAACATTCCATTAGGACATTTTTTCATTGCCATTTCGACTGATGTGCACGCTTCAGCCTAAAGATAAAAAAAAAATAATTAAATTGTCACCGGAGAATTATTTAAGTAGTAGAAAAAAAAAAAAAAAATTTACCAGCATTGGAAAAACTGGAGTCATGAGTGATATCGTAACTTTGTTTTGCGGTGAGGTTTTATTCTTTGACATGTTGGTAGAACATGTAGGCTTTGATAATTCGTCAGTAAATCGTTTTAATACAGTGTCTAAGTCGTGTGAAAGTTGATAAGCGCGATAAACGTCCGGGCCGATTGCTTCTAAGCTGAAAAATGTAAGAATAATAATTATCAATTCGTACTGAATTCCCCGATAAAAATATTCTATATAAATATTTATATTTATTTAAAGTATACATACATATGTTTTGGGCCAGCATTAATTCTCAAGTCATGCTTAATCAGTCTAATTATCATTTTCAAGTCGTTAGACGTGCATCTAATAATTATGTAACAGTTTTATAGTTATTAATTCACTAATTTAATTATTTTTAACAATCGCTATCGTATCTTAACACTATAAATAATTCATACCGAGTGATAATTGATTTGAAATGGAATATTTGTTCATCTTCCTTTGTGAGTTGTGAGAGGCGTTCAAGAAATAAATAAACCTATATGAAAAAATTTTAAAAAGAACAAAATAAATATTTACATTCAGTTATCTCGAATAAATACTAGTTAGAAATAAAATAAAACATGGTTTATTTTACTTTGAGAGAGGGAGAGGGAGAGAGAGATTGAATTCATCAATGAACGAGTAAAAATATTTTACGTCAATATTAACATCAATACCGTAACCATTATCGCACTTGGTATTATTTTTAGCTTCGTCAAAATTGTAAATCATTTACATGTGACAATTCAAATTTAATAAGAACATATAAACATATTTTTTTTTTTGTAGAACTGAAAATTTTACTGAGAAATCATAAAATAAATTTAATAGAAAAAATATATAAATTATAATATAAATAAAATAGAAATTAATAACTAACCTCATGCACAGTGAGTAAACTTTTGTTGTTTGGTTTGAATGCATTATTAATTTCAAAAAATTTTCGAATTGTTTCTGCCACATCGCCTTGCTCCAAATCTTCTATCATATCACTCTCATCCTGAAGAAAAATTCTTGCAAAAAGTTTGACAAGTTGTTTGCTTTGTAAATTGTAAATCATTTTATTGGCCATTGGCAGTAACATTTTGCACCACATCACCATATCACCCTTGAAATTATCTTTTGAAATATAAAATAATTTATTATTAAACAAATATTATTATTGTTTTCATCTATTAGTAATACGTTTATTATTATTATCAACCTCGTCATATATATGTCGCATGAAAAAAAATTAATATCAATAATATTTTCATTGAAATATTGTTTACGCGATCTTTAAAGTGATTATCCCTCCCAACGATAAACCAATGAAAAACGACGTATCCTGGCACGCGTTTTCATCAATTAAATACCACATAAATGAATGCGCGTAAAGTGCATAATACATATGCTTTGATGATGCCAAAGGTCGGTGATAACATACGGAAAATTACGAGTGGATAATTTTAACGATAATAATGCAAATGAAATTTAATTTTCAATAATGAAATTGTCTTCATCATTACGGTAATTATTACATATCAATTACTATAATAATTATTAATATTTATGTCTATAAATTATTACGAGAGACTTTTAAAACTTTGATATATACAAACGAAAAGAATCAGCGTAAGAATGATTTTACGTCATTAACATAGTTGGAGATAAAGTTTTTTTTTTCTCACATCAGACCACATCCCGCGATAAATTTTTTTTTTATCAAATGTCTAGAAAAAAAAATGATATGGGCTTTATTCTGGAGTTCTATGGCTGTAAATTAATTTTAATTTGTGATTATAATTGGGAAAGAATTGAATTATCAATGGATGATGAAAAGTGAAATACAGAAGAAATGTTTGAGTAAAATCACTGATGACCGGATATACCAGTGACAGATGATTAATTGTGTATGTCAATCCAGAGTAATAAGGTTTCTTGATGAGATTAGAGAGGTCGGAGTTTGTTGGATTATCGTTCGAGACCGGAATGTTAAAATCTCATCAGTTTATTACGTGTATATTACATATTAAAAAATTCAATTATTGAATTAATACATTCATGCAAATGCTGCATGATTAAATACAAATATTATTATTTACTTGTTATAAATGTTTCTTCCCTTTATTTATTTAATCTTAATTTTATTTATCGCGTGGTTAGATTGTAAGTAAATAATTGGAAAACAAATCAAATAACAATTTATAATAATAGAAAATTATATTAATATGGCGAAATAACATTGGCGGAAGTTCCGGTGACCTCCGGATATTTATTTGCTCTTAATGACCCAGTCAAATCACCAGATCACCATCGAAACAAGTGCATGCATACATCCAATTAAAAAAAAAACGGAACTACGTATTAATGAAAAGATATCGACAGACATTACAAATTTGCTAATGAATAAAAAAAATTATCCATGCATACATGTGTATATATTTTTAATAATATAATCGTGAATTAACATTGATATGTATTCAAGCGTGTTGATAAGTGCCTCTCTCAATTATTCATTTGTTATCTTACACATTATATTATTTTCAATGTTAATCACTAAAGAATAACGTAATAAATAAATATCATAAAAATCTCACCAAATAAAAACTTGTGTTAAATTAATATATCACGAATTGATCGTTAAATTATAATTAAATCGTGTAATTGAGCGTGAAATAGTATTTCCAAATATTTTTATCAGGACATTGAACTTTATAAAAAAGAAAAAAAATTATAATTGATAGCTCGAGGTCTCAACGCTACTTCGTAAATTTAGTAATTAATTCTTATTACGCAATTCAATTCGCTTTTATATATAAATAATAATTCAAATCAAATTTATATACGTATATATTTCAACGGTTGAGATGAATGTCGATAGAGTGAATAAGTGGAGAAAGGGCGAGTGAGTGAGATGTAACTATGAGACATCTTGTCAATGATCTGTTTGACCGGTCTGCACGCGCGTACTAATTTATTTGCGGCATCGGCTCGTGCGATTAAATGTAATGTAGTGCATTGAATGTATACATGACTTGAGATGTATTATATAATTAGTGCAGAATTTTGATAATCTCGGAAATATGTAGAGCAACCCCCCTGATATTGTTAAACAAAAAAAGAAAACTTGATTATTGGAATTATTATAAAGATTAAAATTATACATGA
>JAQQBR010000004.1:4545102-4562172 GCA_030347285.1 Microctonus hyperodae
ATTAATTTCTGGAAGAATTGACATGAATAATTTTTCATTAATTAAATATTTACCCATATGTTGAAATTAAAGCAATTATACATCTTCCCGTGGTGCATATCATTAAAAAAAATTCATATGACTGCGCGCGCAATCTATCCTTTCCCACTACTAAATCCCCATCCGAAAGAGCCGCGGAAATTTCACTATATATTTCAGGGTAACACGCATATCAGGCATTGCGCTTCTCACGAGTTCCCACGACCTGATCGAACTGAAACAATTAACAAAACTTCAATCCAAACATTCCAACAACTATCAAACATATCTTCAATTTACTTTCATCACTGAAATACACTAAAATATAAAAAAAAAATTTTTTTCAATAAAATCATTGTGAATCATGTTGACCTCACGTTTCATAATTCATGCAGCAATTATTGTCTTTGCGGTTTTCACCTACGTTAGTGCAGTACCAATACAGGTAAAACAAAATTTTAATCCACATTTTCTATGATTAATTATTCATTAACAATATTCATTCATTCCATTTTATTTTTATTTCCCAAAATTATTTTTCCTATCGCACGAAAATATAATTCAAGTTTAGCTTTGATTTTAAAATCAACTTGTTGCGCCGTTCTCAATAGAGCAATTAAAATATAAAAATATTTATTCAATTATTTTAGAATATAAATTTTATTATGATATAATAAGCAGATTAATATTTATTCAAATGTTTATTTTAATAATTGGTTAAATCAATACAATCATTAAATACACAAACGTCTTTATTGATTCTTGCTTGCTAACATAATTAAAAATTTATGGAGCATAATAAAATACATAATACATCGTTAATATAGATATATTTCTTGAAATAATAATTACATGCTCATATATAATATATTATACATACATACATATATCTATTAGCTTTAATATCTTGTATCTTGCTGTGAATTTGTAAATAGCAAGAGAGAATCTCAACTTTTCCCATGCATACTGATATAAAGCAAAGTATAGAATATAAAGTTTTTGTTGTATGTATTAACTCACAATTTTCCATCCACTGGGAAATATATTTTCACTCAATATTGGTTTCATGCGCCTAACATTTCCATATTTGATGTTTACCTTGCGATGACACATTTCAATTTAAACTTTATGATAAGGATGTTAAAGAATCCTTTATGTAAATAAGAGATTCAAGCCAACAATTATCCATCAACACCTTTTACCTCTGTATTTAATATATTCAAAATATTATGTAGATTATTTATTTAATAAAGTAATAAGAATGGATAAATAAAATTATAAATTATTGTTGTGAATATATTAAAGGTTAATTAACATGTATGAATGATTTTAGAGTGAGATTAAAATTTTAAATTTATCTTAGATTACATCAAAAATGTGAGAGATAGTGATAGTGAGTATGACGCACCCTTATATTCCCACGAGACTTTTGTACCCTTGTATATTTTCCGCGAGATCTCATTAGGATTGTTGTAATTATTAACATTTTCAGCTGCTTAACAATTGTTTATTAATCATTAAAATTGAAATTGTTGTGTATTTTCAGATGCGCGGTGAAACTTTAGGGCTGAGTAGTGGTGTTTACACTCAACCTGAACTTGCAGAAGCATTGGAAAGATCTTATGCTGCGCTTGGTAAGTGAAAATCAAATAAAAATTTAATTTATCATTAATAAATACATGTTTCGTCTGAAATAAATAATCTTTGTCTGTTGTCCATTTAAATTTAATGAGCTTGGTATTACTAAATAATTTATTCGTAAATGCTTTCTTCTTCAAATAACAATGAAAAAATATAAAAACTTTCTGAAATTAAACTCCCAAACTGGTGATGGATTTAAAATAATCCAATTGTAATAAAATTCATGGTAACGTTATAAAAAATTGAAAAAAGCTATTTGTCAATTTTTTTTCTCTCACTGAAACGCCATGACACATTAATAATACAATCGGATTTTCATTTCACTCTTTTAGTATTACCATTATTTGACTGACATATAAAATTTTTTTTTCTATTACCCCATTAAAGTTCACGTAATCTCAACATTACGAAAGCTCTTGTTATTCTCCATAAATATATACACTGTCATATTTAAAAAAAAAATAAAATATTATTTATCTATTTATTTATTTTTCTTTCATTCAAATATAAAATACATAGAGTATATTTAATATAATCGGCTTGAGAACTGTGGTAAGCAGAATTACACGTATATATATTTTATTTTACAATGAGAGTGAGTCGTTTGAACAGACAGATATCTTACTACTGAGTGGCTTCAGATGTTTGAGTACAATAATAACACTCGTGTGTACTTACCTTAAAATACAAGTTTTCTGTCAGACTAAAGTTCTCACACATCGCACCGCGTGCATCAAAGTCGTTTGTATATGTATATATTCATACATATATATCAGAATTTATAACATTGTTGCGTGATGAACGTAATATAATATTGTCGCGAGTACAATCGTTTATGTATATAACATAATCATTTACGTACATATATCCGCCTATAAGTGATCGTTTACTGGGGAAAATGTTTTTCATGTTTCAACTTGCACCCCCGTCACGTCGGTATATAATATTCTACATGAATATTTAACAAATATAATGGATAAAAAATATATGAAGGAATAATTTTATCTTTTACTATTTTTTTTTCTCTTTATTTTTATATTTTGAAAATGTTAAAGTTTGTTTTTATTATTTTGTTTACAGAAAAATTATTTTATATTATACGAAATAAATATTTTAGTAGCTCATCAACTCCTTGACAAAGGTCGTACAGAATCACACCCATGGGAAACTATACTTGGTGTTTAAACAACATTTTCCATTTATTTGAGAATGCTTTGTTGGGTATATCTTGAATAAAAATCACGTGAATAAATAAGTAGCGATATGTAAAACGCTGTAGTGCTATAAAACGTATTAAAGTTGAATCCATAAATATTGAGGGGAGTGTAGGAAATAATATATTTGAGTAACATTAATGATAATAAAATAATCATGTAGAATAAAATAAAGCAATTTTTTCATGTATCTTCACAGTAAATTATGTTATTTTTCCATTATTTTTTGATAATATCAGTAGGGTAAATATTGAACAAATTAAAATTTTTATATCCTAAAATAAAATCGCCTTTTTTTACTGCTTTTCTTCTGTCTCTTGTGCTTTGGATAATAATTATGATAGTGTATTTTTATTTATGTATACAAATATTAAACTATCTGTTGTAACAGTGAAAAATAGGTAGGTATGTAATCTGAATAATTTTTATAAGCTTTTATCGTGAGCTTTTGTATCAATTAGCGTTGCTTATATAATGAATTAATCGTGGAAATTATCAAGGGACCAATTTAAGCTTTATGAATTGATACAGCTATTAAATAATAGTGAAAAGCCAGATGAATAAAAAAAAAATTAATTTATTACAGAGTGGGCTGAGAAAAATCGAGAGCCGTTAAATACGTTAGAGATGGAAAGTAGAAATTTGGATCATATTGGCGGAGGGAATTTGCTTCGTAGATTAAACAAACGTTCTCCTCTTGGATTAGATAATATTGGAGGTGGCGTTCTTATTGGACGTTAAATATCGACACTGATTGACCATAATCCACCACATAATCCTGAACAATTTATTACAATACGAACAAATAATTTATTTATATCACTAGAAAATATTGAGCTTGAATAAAAATAAAATTTGCAACATATAAAATTGATCTTGATTATTTTTGTATAAATTTTCAATAAATATATGTGAGTTAATTGAATACATGAAATTATATGTTTTATAAAAATTTCGATTGTACGTCAATTAACGCAGCTGGAACAAGGGAGAATGGGCAGATCAGTCAATTTTCACGTCAAACTCGTCATGGCTTGGATTCACTTTCAGGCGCTACATTTGGTGAGAGCAAGAGGTATACACCCCTCAGGTAAAATAAATATATTTGATGAAATATGATTAAAATACACGCACATTATATTAAATCCAAAATGTTCTGCATAATATATATTGGTCCTTGAACTGTATTTGAATGCGTCGCATAACAATCGACCAAGCATGAATTAATTTACGGCGTAAATTATTTTCCTTGTTTCATTCATGAGTGATCATGAAAACAATATATTACATCTATTTCCCCCGTCATATATGCACATCCAGTAATATTTATATATGCATATATTTATCGCATGATAGAAAAAGTAAAAAAAAAAAAAGAAATCGAAATAAGTTTATGTTCTTTTTATTCTTTTCACATCTATTAAAATTTATAAAATTGAATTATTTTCATTCTTATATTGTGAAACAATACGTTGCTATGGATACTTTCCCTATCTATCTAATTATAGTATCTACATAATCGAAGGAGACGAGTCGTTATCGACTTTGTAAAGACGTTCAAGGTGATAGAGTAAAATTAATGATACAAAGATGAAGAATGAATTAAAGACAGAGTCGAAAAATACAAGGAAAAAAAATTCTTCAGAAAAGTGGTCCACCGTGGCTCATTCTCATATCAAGCGAAAGTAGTTTTGGTTGTAAACATGTCGAAAGAAAGTGTAGTGAGTGATAATAATAAAAAACAAACTTGTGAAAAAGATCTCAAAGGTGCGATAAAATAATGACACATTCATCGATGAATTTCCAACATTATCATTAATTTTTTTTTTATTTCCATACTTTATATACTTTCCGTATAAATTTCTTTTTCGAATAAAATTTATGACATTCAATCACATAAATATTAATACGCGATAAAATTTGTAAATACAAAATATTCTAAAAAACAAATTGAGATCACATAATAAACTTTAAGAAAAAAAATTATATACGATTTGAATCCAATGACGCAAAAGGATGGCGATGATTTTTTTTTCTTCTTAACCCATGTCATTGAAATACTATATAGTAACTAAAGATGTGTACAGAAGATTAGTGACGGCATGAAAGGGACAAAGGCGGTATTATCCAGGATGTGAAGGAAAGTGTGGAGAAATTTAATTAGTTGACTGAAGATGTACGTGGCAAAACACTCTGTATAATATCTTATACCAAAGGACTTGATATTAGTTTATCTACACATCCTATTGCGAGATGACAGGACTTGAATTGAAATGTGTATATGCATGCAAGAGTTTGATACAATTGAATTCAATAAACAATTGTCAATTGTGAAAATGATATTTGCTTATGGCAACGTTTTCAAAGATGATACTCTATATAGTTTCAATCATCATCGACATATCAATTCTTCATTGAATTTATAAATATATTTAAATATGTACATGCTACTAATATTCCATCTTATTGTATTAATGTTTTTTTGTTTGTTTTAGAAAATCAGAACGGCCTAATAATATAAATGGATTGGAAATCTATGAGGGATCACCTAAACGCAATATTGATGAGATTGATCGTACTGGGTTTGACAATTTTCTCAAGAGAAATTTTGATGAGATCGATCGATCTGGATGGGATAGTTTTGTCAAAAGACGCATGATTGATTCATATCTTGCTGCCAAACAACACTAAACATCGTACAGCTGGGCTCTCTTTTGATCGAATGAAAAAAATATAAATATAAAACTCTTCATTTTTAATTATCCATCTCCCGAGAATTTTATACACGACACATTTTACTTTTATATTTTGTTTTTTTTTCAGTTTTACCCCAACTTGAAAATATTAATTCTTATTAATACTCGTCCGTCAGTTTATTCTAAATAATTATAATAACTTTAAGACATTGTATTTTAAAATCTCTCAATGGATATTACGATAAAAAAAAAATAAAAAAAATTAAAACGTCGTGAATAAAAAATATTAATCTATAAAAAAAATATTATTAATTGTAAGTACTACATTATAAAAAAAAATATGTGCATGCTAAGTAAATAATGTTAGTTGAAATAAATTCGCAAACATTATATATACATGTATAAATCAGTTTTATATGTATATGTATATAAGATACTTATCCAATTACAGGACGATCGTCATAACGTATCAAACATTCGAATGTATCACCGATTATTTTATTCTCTGGTGATTCTAATTTATTTTTTTTTCTTCGTAATATTTTTTTCACCTCCGAATTTATATCACTTGGTGTTGCAGTATTTATACTTGTCATATTGGAGCTCATCCTCACCAGCTAAATAAATGGAAATAATATTCCACAGAAAAATAAATAAAAGAATATGAAAATAGACAAAATAAATTATTTCACCGAGTGAAAAAAAATAATTTTACTTCAATAATTTCTTCCTCAATTTTTGTAAATTGTGCCAGCAATGACGACATTTGTCCTTTAAGTTTTGTTAAATTGTGGGTAATATTAAGCTCTTCACCAATATCATTTTCGATCTGTAAAATTATAATTTATTATGTAAACAATATAATTGATAAAAAATAAAAAAATATATACCTCCTTCATGGCTTCTGATACTTTTGCCGTAGTGTAATCTAGACACATACGCGATTCTCGAACCTAAAATTTATATCAAATGAATTTTTATTCAGCTTTATTTAATAAATAAATTAAATATTTAATAAATATGAAAAACCTAACAATTGAATTGAATTCGGTAATTTCTGCTACAAGCTTATAGTGATTTCTCATTACACGAAAAAACTGTTAAAAAATTAATCAATAAAAATTAATGATTGAACTATAAATACATTGTAATATTATACATAAAGAAGCGTTGTTTATAATTTACATATTTTATTACTCACTCTCTGACCAAAATAAAGTGCAACAAGAAAATTGATGAGCATAAGTACAACACTATTAAAACACCAGGGTACATACATGTCGTTGTCAAATATTTATTTTATATGACAATATAAAAATGTCAGGATTAATTAAAAATACGTAGATTTTATAATGACAATATAAAATTGAATTTTGATTCATCCCGCTTCAAATAGTTAAGGTTAGGTGTATATTTTATTATTTTTAAGCTGTCAGATAAAAGTTACAATTTTGTCCGTCCCTAGCACAGCGCTAACCACTGTGGGTGCATTTTCGCCTGTGGAGGTGTTAAAAATATGCAAAAATATGAAAAACTTGAAAAAATAGGAGAAGGTAAGTGTGATAAATTAATATTTAATATAAAATAAAAAAAAGAATTGCGATATAGAATAAATAATTATATTTAATTGACATATCTGTGTGGTATTTATCATACAACAAATTGCATCTACCCAGTGTTCATTTTTTCATTGACACAAGTGTCTGTCATCAAATGTTTTCATTTATAATTTTTATTCGTCTTTGTTTTGTTTTCAGGAACATATGGTACTGTATTTAAAGCAAAAAACCGCGAAACACATGAGATAGTTGCATTAAAACGTGTGCGACTCGACGATGATGACGAAGTGAGTGTGGAATTTAATTAATTTTCTTTGCATAATGATGTATATATATATATAAAAAAAAATTATATATTTTTCCAGGGTGTTCCGTCGTCAGCATTGCGTGAAATTTGTTTGCTTAAGGAATTGAAGCATAAAAATATTGTTCGTCTTTATGATGTTTTACATAGCGATAAAAAATTAACATTAGTATTTGAACATTGTGATCAAGATTTAAAAAAGTATTTCGATAGTTTGAATGGAGAAATTGATTTGGATGTTGTTAAATCATTTTTGTAAGCATTAATTAATTTTTTTTTCATCTCTATAATTAATTACTTGCTATAAATATTACATTGAATCGATCAATGCTTTGATAATTTTTTTTTCTGTTGGTTAATTAGGTATCAATTATTACGAGGATTGGCATTTTGTCACAGTAAAAATGTCCTTCATAGAGATCTTAAGCCGCAAAATTTGCTCATTAACAAAAATGGTGAGTTGAAATTAGCTGATTTTGGTTTGGCCAGAGCATTTGGCATTCCAGTTAAATGTTATTCAGCTGAGGTTGTTACTTTATGGTATCGTCCACCTGATGTACTCTTCGGTGCCAAACTTTATACAACGTCCATTGATATGTGGAGTGCTGGATGTATATTTGCAGGTAAAGCAATAAAATAAAATTTAGAGACAAAATATATTCTGAATATTGATACAAATTGCGAATAAATAATATATTCATGATAATTTTGTAGAATTAGCGAATGCAGGTCGTCCTCTTTTTCCCGGATCAGATGTAGATGATCAATTGAAAAGAATATTTAAAATGCTCGGTACACCAACCGAAGAAACATGGCCAGATTTGACCACACTTCCAGATTATAAAGCATTCCCTCAGTATCATCCAACTCAAGGTTTAGCTCAAGTCACACCCAAACTCCCAACCAGAGGCAAAGACTTACTCCAGGTAATAATTTAATGATTTAAAATATTTGTGATAGATAATTGTATCGTTTATCAATTCATTGAATAATTCCAGCGATTGTTATTTTGCAATCCGGCATTGAGATTGTCAGCTGATGAAGCGATGACACATCCGTATTTTAACGATTTAAACCCTGCCATAAAGAATGATCGATGCCAATAGCATAATAATATTAATTAATATGAAAAAAGAGAAACTTATGAAGTGATTGCACATAGTGCGCGAAAGCGCAGCGACCAAAAAAAATTAAAAATAAAAAATATTACATATAATATTAAGATACTCTGGGAAAGATTATTTATTATATTGGAATTGCTCCTTTGTGCGTTCATAAAATTATTGGAGGAATATTATAATCCTTGTTTTTATATTACAATTGTCCGAGAAAAAAAAAGTCAAAAACGTGAGAAAGAAAATTTGATCAATAAATTATTAATTTTACCATTAATTATTTTCTCAAAATAATATTATTATATACACGAATAGATGGATTTTTATTCAACATAATTATTAAATAGTTTATAAGCAATTTAACATTAAAGCAATAATTAAATACAATAATTCTACATAGCATCAAAATGGAATCTATGTGCTTCCTGAAGTCTTTCAATTTTATCCTCACGTCTTTCCTTCCAGTATAAACCAATTATTATCGCTGATATTAAACCACACGTTGCTGTTAATGCGGCAGCGCTAAGTAATATTAATTTACTTGGTGTAACAAATAATTGTGCTTTCCATTTTGTTGGCTCATCGATTGGATTTGGTATTACAACCATCTGCGAATTAGGAATAATTTGCGTCCACTCATGCTTTTCTCCTGCAACCTGAAAATGCCAAAAAATATTTATAAATGACTACAAAATAATACCAGAGAATATTTTTTATAAACATATTATTTAGTGATGTTAAAAATACAAACCCCAACAGTCAATGTATCAATAAAATTTGGGGTGCGACCTAATCCAAAAGTCGTATAGGGTAAATAAAGAGAAAAATGAGCGCTCTGTGGTAGCTGTGCAGCCATTCCACATTGTGGACTTCCATCTTGATTCGTTGTTTTATATATAATTGAAGGTCCAGGTAGATTAGTTCCATATGTATGTTTTTTCTTCCCTAAACTACCAGCAGAGATTGGATATTGGCTATTTGTTAATCCAGTTAAAACCATAACTTTAACAAAATTCGCATCGTAATCGAAGCTATTTTTGAATGCATTAGTATGATAACGATTTGTTGTTTTATCATGCTCAACAAGAATAACATCAAGAATACCGTCTTGATAGAAATCATAAAAAACTGCCATTACAGTTTCATTTCTGAATGGATTTAGAGCATTCCAACGAACTTTAAATGTACGATTGAAATTTTGACGATTGTTGCAAGCAACATTCTCTAATAGAAATGATCTGATCATTGATGTTTTTGTTGATCGCATAGTCGCAAGTAAATCTGGATAACCGTCCATATTAAAATCGCCACCTCTAAGCGTTATTGAATCAGTATAATGATAATTATTTTCGTCTGGTGGAACAAATCCCCAGACACTACTGTCCGGATCTTTAAAATCAACTGGTAAATTAAACCATCCATTGTTATAAACAGCTATTGTGCTATTTTCACATTTCTTATCGAAACAAATTGGTACAACAAGATCCAGTTTACCTTTTAGTTCAACATCAAGATACAATGATTGCCCAATGTGACCTGAATGATCGATTACACCATAAGGCCATGATATTGTTTGGTTATATTTGAATCCTTTTGGCGTCCCATGCCAAATTTCAAAATGTTTTCTCGTTGTTATCATCAAATCAGGCATAAAATCGCTATTAAGATCCAAAAATGCATTTGAATGGGGATTACGTATTGGTGGAAATGTTAATGATGTTGATGACGATATATCGCTTGTTTCCATATAAATAGCATCAGGTTTTGTTGTTCTATTGTGATTAAATATCCAAAATGTACGACGATCTGACAAATCTGATCCAAATAAATCAATAATCATATCTTGATTGTAATCAAGTGCTAATGGTTGACCATGCATTTCTATTATAGGATCTGTTCCATTTGTACAAGTCATTGTTCCAATTCCTCCCCATAAAATATATACATTAGTTTTATCACTATATGAATCTTTAGTTGTTACGAGAACATCCATGAAAACATCACCATCAAAATCACCAGGTACAACGCTTGTTATGCGACTTTTAAATGTACACGTTAAATTTGTTGGACGTAACAGTGGTTCTTGATCAGAACCAAGCAGTACAACTAATGTTTTTGCATCTTTGGTTAAAACAAATACATCTGTAAGTTCATTAGAATCAAAATCACCAAATGCTGCTGGCATGCCATTAATAAAATTACCAAACACTGCATTTGTAATATCACTACTGTTAGTTATTGCAATTGTTGCAAATAATAATAATAAAATTATTTTGATATCCATTGTTTATTTGCATATCACACGAGTTTCCTCAAAAAAAAAAATTTATTTTATTAATAAAGTTAGGTTATAACTAATCTACATCACGGTTGAAACACGTCACAATCATTAATTGATTAAATTTTGGAAAAATATGTCTTTAATATCAAATCACGTAAATGAATCATCAGTAGATTTAGAAAACAATATAAGTATCTGACGTCATAGTGAACAACAAGAAGAGCACATTATGATTAATATAATTATGACACATGAATAAAAAACATTGGTATCACTTTGAAACCTGTGGGTAAAAACATTTCATTATAAAAAATAAAAATAAAACATTATATATTACCGACTGAAATTTCAACTGGCGCTGATGTTAATTTCTTGAAATTCGACGTCGGCCATTTTGATTCCTATTCGAACAAAGGTTGCGTGCGCATAGGGGAAAGGACGCCAGAAAAGAGCAGTTAGTAACAATGGACAAGGTACAAGTTCGGAATTTCGCGGTGTATAAACAATTGTAGCGTTTAATTAAGTGATTATTTGATTATCAGTGATAATTAGTCTAATAGATAAATGAATGTATCAGTGTTGTGTAATATGTAAAGTTGTGACAATAATAGTGTGAATAGTGAGTGCAATTTTACATGTCCAAGGGTTGTTGGAGAAGCATCTGGGCAGTAAATGGTGAGTGAACCTACATGGTTAGTATTATTTGTTTAGAAAAATAACAGTAGATTATGTTGGAAAGCCATTCCAATGAGATAAATATATGATATTAGATATGGATAATATGTATTGTGTATTGGCGTTGCCAAAAACGTTTATAAAAGTATCAAAAGCTTGGAGAAATGAATGTATTGGTCTTTGGTGGATGATTTTGAATTCATGCGCATGTTTTATGGGGAGAAAATATGGCTAGGAATATAGAGGGCGCCTTCATATTACTCTTTGGGCTTCATGTCCATGCTCAAACGTTTTTTTTCTAGACTATCCAACTGACTTAACCCAACTTAACCTATAAAATTGTTTGAAAGTTTGAGCTAAATCAGAAATAATCATACAAAATTATTCATATCAACGTTAATTATTAATTACGTTAGTTATGGCTGATGGATCGCCGAGTGATGATGATGTGTACTTGATGTCACAAAAATTAAAATCTATTAGTGCAAATGATACCACAAATCAGAATTATAGTCGAATACAGAACAATAAGACAATGAATAACAGTACTGGGGCAAATTATCATTCAAGTGAAAATCGTCCAAATTCAAGAATTGTTAATCAAAGAGAAGATATGAAGCTGCCAGCACTTAATTTACCAGAAAAAATACTTATTATCATTGATACAATAAGAGAAAGTGATTGTACACCATTTGAATTTGGATGTGGATCAAAATATTCACCATTGGATATAATAAAACGAGCTGTTCAATTTTTTATTTGTTCTAAAAGTACAATTAATCCTAAACATGAATATGCACTCATGATATTAGATGCAGATTCAGCAAAATTAATTTGTGACTTTACAAATGATGAGAAGAAATTATCGAGTATATTAAAGGAAATACAAGAAATTGTATTGACTGATACAGTTGAATATTTTGATTTGGATACATGTTTCCAAATAATATCAGGATTTTCAATAGGTATTGGTGAAATGTTTCCATCATACGTTTACCGTACAATTCTTATTTACACACGGTCAAATTGTATACCAAGATTTTATATGAGACACAACTTTGAACTGTTTATGAAACATAACTACTATTTCTTCGATGCATTATTCGTTCACGAACCGCCCAGTGATAATAATAAAAGTGAACTCGTATATGCAGAACTAAGTAAATTAGATATTAAAAATAATTCATGGATTTTTGAAGTGGGACGTTATGCTGCTCAATTGCACACACAAATGGCAAAATTACTTGCTCATCCATTACAACGACCGAAGCAAGACAGTGCGGATTATAAAATATTTTCAAATGATACCACTGAAAAACAAACAAATGTTTAGCATTAGTTAACTTAAATAATAATATTTCGATTTATAAGAATACAGTATGATTATATTTAATGATAAAGTATAGATATATATTTGTTTAAATCACATGTTGAACTATAAGTTCTGTAATTGAAAAAGTAAAACGTATTTTTGTTCTTCTTTCAAAGTTTTATTTCATGACAATACAAAATTAATTGAATTTTTGACTAATTAATTTCGACGTTTATCATTTTTTCTTTCATCGTATTTGGATTTTTTTGAATATTTCGAGGATTCACGTTCGTACGAGCGGTGGCGATGCTTTGAATGATGTCTTTTATGACTTTTATCATGTTTTTTAGTTTCGACACTACGATCTCGATGTCGATGATCTTTGGATGATTTCCTCCGATGTTTTGAGTGTTTATTATCTTTATGATGATCTTTTTCGATATCTTTCTTGTAATTATCATGATATTCCTTATCAGTGGACCGACGAGACTGATTGTGATGATTATGATAGTTATGAGAATTATAATTATCACTAGAATTGTGATTATACTTATACAAAGATTCTCTTCTTTCATTATTTGAATTATCCTTGACTTTAAATTCATCAGACATTCGTGAGGAATGATCTTCAGTCTCTGTTGTTGTATAATTATTTTTTTCTGCAATATATTCAGCCAACATTTCCATTTGTTGATTTATCACTTCACGACAAATTTCAATTTGCGATTTTTTATTTGTATGTACACCGCGATGTTTTGCTCTACGTCTTTTTAAATTGCGCTCCTGTGCAAGAAGCTCCAGATAAGTTGAAGGTTTATTCTCGTCACAATTTTTTCTATAAATTAACAGAGAGGAAAAATTATTTATTCATTCAATGACAATTTTTCGCTTAATGAATTAAAAAGTAAAATGAAATACTTACGGTTTATTCAAATCTGCAATATCTTCGCCAATATCTGGTTGAGTTGTATTAGCTACTGCATAATCATACAGTACTTTTCTCTCATCACTAGTAAAATCTGCAGTGAGTCTATTTGAAGTGCGAGGTATTAATCGTCCACCAATGCCTGTTGTTATCGTTAAGAAATTATTATAATTAATGTCATCAAAAAATTATACTACAATTAGATATGGTTAATAACACAAATCAACAACTATATATTTCTTGATTGTCATGGTCAATGCTTTCAAAAGGATATGAAAAAGGATATTGTATGTTCACTTGCAAGTAACAAGGCTTATTCATAATTTTTCTCTGTAAATGCAATTTTTCATTTAATGAAATGGCGGTTTTTTTCTTGTTTTCTTTTGAGTTATCCATTTTTTTTCGGTATTATACATGATTTATAATCATTTATTATTTTGATACTGACCGATTGGCATTGATGGGTTTGTTAATTTTGCAAGTTGAAGCACGTGCTCTTGAAGATGTTCGTCTAAATAAAAAAATAGTTTTCTGAAGAATTTTTTTTGTCAAAGATGAATTAAATGATCATAAACTCAAGCGTTTTTTTTTCTTACCAAATGTAATGCAAGAAGGTGAATTTGATGATACAGTTGGAACAGACAGTGGTAAATCCAAATGTCCATATCCCTCTGCTTTCCATTGGCATTTTTCTAAATGTTGTTCCAACGATTTTTCACATAAATAATGTGATGAATCAAATGGACAAATTAAGGCGGGTTGTACCTATTGAATGATAAATTTAATTACATTATTACATTGGATTAGTTTGATATCAAATTAATATTATGAATAAAATTGAAAATATTTCTACTAACATCTTGAATGCTGTTTACATTCCATTCCAGACACGTCAACAGTTCGTTTAAATGTTTATCTGTATTGTCAACAAAATTTCTCAGTTCGTTTGTGTATTTATCACGTTCGAATGTTTCATACTCCATGATGATTTATTAAATTAAATTAAAAGGCTTTATTCATTGCAATATTTTGTGTACACTTTACAGGCACAAGAAAATGTGTGGTTAGGTGTTGGATTATTTACCTTCATTCACAAAATTTTATACAGTGAAGATTTCTACTTTAACATCAGGCGTAAACATTGTAAATGCAATTATCATCGGTTTTATCGTGAACGGGAAATTTATTTGAAGATGAAAATACACCGGTCGTTGATGAAATTACAAACTATTACCAGTGTATTTTTATACTTTCCTCCATCAAACTACGACATATTATTACATTTTTACTATATAAAACAAATCAATTGAATGATATAAAATATTTTTCGGAACATATTTAATTGCATTGTGAATTTAATTTTATAAAACAAAATTATTCAGAAGAACTGCAAGGTTTTATTTGATTTTAAATTGTGTTGTATTTTATTGTACATTTAATTAAGCGAATTAATTTAGTTTACCAACTTAAAATATTGTCGGGTGTTTATTTTCACTCTTGAAAGTTCAACTTTCCCTCTCTCTCTCTTTTACTGAATAAGATAACAATGAATACACAACCTTATCTAGCAGCATTTCAGAAAAAAGGATCGTTTTCACTCGGTCGTTTAAAGACTTTTTTTTTTTTTTTCTTCATTCAAATTGCGAGTTTGACTGTACGATTTAGTGATTTTTTTTTTCTCCTTCGTTTATTGTGAGAATTTCATTTCACTTGCAATGTTCCCATTCCTGCCATCAGCTCCCAATATATCGTAAGATGGCAGTGCTCATAACATTCTACGATTATCCTATATACCTCGAATGAATATCGCAATTTTTTTACATCAAAAATACAACGGCGAACTATCAAATACTTAAATATAATATACAATTGAAATAAAAATAAAAACAAAATTGAATTTTTCAAAGAGAAATAATATATATTTATCATTTCCAATAAACAATAAATACTTTCTTTTTTTTTTTTATCGTTTATAGTACGTAAAAGTCGATAGATTTATATTTTGCTGTATGCATGTATAGAATACATATAAAGTGTATAATATATATTTACCATGATGGAGAATATCAAAATGGCCCTCGACAACCAAACAAAAGACGCACCCCCATCAGTGTCACATGATGGACGCCTTCACCAACGACCCTACAGAGTACCGTACATCACTTTTATTACGACCGTCCTCATTTTCATATTTCATATTTACATTTCTCGTCTGTCGTAAATCAGACAATTTATGGGTAATTAGGCCTTTGTACATATATAACGTATATAGTAATATACATATTTTCCCCTGGAGAGGGTGAATGTTACTGGCTTATCGAATGTTAGAGCTTGGAATAATGAAATAGAGGGCGATGTTATAATGTTTATTTCACTCATCTCTTTCAAATGCAATTTTCGCTAAATTTTTATTTATTTATTTGTTATAACGAATATACATATATTCATATGTGTATATGGATGAATGTTATATTAATAATTTAAAGTGACATTAATGATGTAGCAACAAATTTTAATGTCTATATGTAGATATATTATGATGGTTATTTTCTGTACTAACTCTTTTCAACAAGTCGTAATCGTCTAAAGTAAGTTCACAAATTGTTTTTGGGGAAGGTTATATATATGTATATAGTGTATGTTTGTGGTGTTACTACCTCGTAAAAGATGGGCGTTATAATATTCAACGATGCGTTTTAATGACGTACGCAGGTGCGAACGTCTCGTTGTAAGGCGTACGATGGCTATTTTACCATGGGCTTATGACTTTTAAGTACGTGTTAATGACACTTTACAATGAAATTTCAACTTAACATATTGCGTATGCTCTTCTTATTATTAATGTTAAAGCGTTAAATATTATTCGCATTGTAATATATTTATTTAAATGATTAATGTTTTTTTAGAGTTGGAATTTTCCATTTTTATATTGATTTGATATTTTATTTTCCAATATTATGTTGATTGATTTATGGAATAATTAATTTTAAATTAATTTATTATTTATATAAAATTGTGCATATGTTAAGATGCAGTTTTTGGGCGTCCAATGAATGACCGTAATGTGCGTATATTTACTTTAGTGCCCACCTGTTGCTGTAACCTAGTTTCTTACGCTCACCTACCGTAAACTCTTAAACTTTTTCGAGGATTTCTCTTTCCTCCCCCACTCTCACTTACCACCCGCGCGCTCTGCTATACTACCATTCTGCGATTCTTATACCATCGTCAAGTTTGTAAAATAAATCCCGAGTTTAAAATACTCACAAATATTTTTATTTCATCTTCAAAAAAAAATAAAAAGTAAAAAAAAAAAATTTTTTTTTTTTT
>JAQQBR010000004.1:4578844-4608407 GCA_030347285.1 Microctonus hyperodae
TTTTTTTTTTTTCAATATATTTAAAGTTGCATGAAATAAAATGCGGATGATAACGGGAAGTATTCTTTGGTTTTCATATAGTTGAACTTTGTGAGATGAGTACAGCTGTGGAGAAGACCCTGCTTGGCCGTTAAGAGGTAAGCATGAAAGATGGTGATGCCGCCCGGGGGAACTTATTTTCACTGGCGCTCGTTGCGTTCGTGTCGCCTTCATTATTAAAAGGTTCTTTCATAATTGACGGACTTGGCTTATTCGCAAGGATATAGTTGGAATAAACTGTATAGGAGTGAGAACAACACGACGAGTTTGTTTCATTTACAGGGGACGTTGTGAAATAGGTTAGGCTATATATGAAAGGATGGAGTGGTTTGCAGTGGGCTGTAAGGGGTTGGCTTTTACAATTAGCTACATGTCTACAAACTTGGCTCATAACTTCATAACTAGAGTTGAGTCGTGTGGTGAATTTTTTCTCACTTAGTGCGCCTGCATTGGTTAGTATAGACCACGTGGGAATCGCTTGACTATGCAGAACAACTTTTTAGATAAACGTTAAGTGAGAGAAAACTAAAAAAAATATATATATATTAAAAAATATTTATTATCATTACTTATCAAAAAATTAATATTTTAAGTTGATAGTACGTAATTTAGTTTGCAATGGCGAATGTATATCTATAGTAGAGTGTGACGTTGATCGTCTTGAAATTTTCTTTGAGTGCTGCTCCTGCCATTATGAAAGAGATTGTGAGAGAGGTGAAGAGAAGATGAAAGGGACGAAGAAGCAGAAGAAGAAGAAGAAGAAGATGGAGAATAAGAATAATAAGAGGAAGTGAAAGAGATAGAGGAATTAAGGTTAAGATTTAATTTCTGATTAGACGAAACATCTTCCGCAGTGTAGTGGCAGGGACATAGCAATCTCGCTTGGCCATTGTGACTGACAGAAATGCACGATTTTCAACGATGGAAGGACCAAACCAGCATACGAATTGCCTGCTTTAGCCACTTTTGTACCACCCATTTCCACTAATAACGAGAGTATATCCTCCAGCCGTCTCTCTTATTTCCCGTTACCCTTTTTTTTTTTTTTTTTTAGTGTGCAAAGTAAAGAGATATTGAGATGAGGTCGCATAATCGTTGCAACCACGCTCCACTAGCTTTAACGTTTTATAGATTAGCCAAAACTATAAATGTATATATGTATATTTGAATTTTACTGTTATTTTTTAAATTTATTTATTTATTTTTTGTTCATTTTACTCATTCAAAAATGGTTTGTATAGTATAGCTGGTAAGATGACTCAGTAGTATAAAGAAATTAAGATTCTGTCCAGTAAATTCTACCGGAAGTTGGCAGGTATATGCACGTGATGTATATGTATATTATAAAGTCAAGATAATTTTCCGTTGAGACGTTAAGGGAGCAGTAGAAGACGACACGAACGGGGGACAAGAGAAATAAAGAACGAAAAAGAGTAACGTGTACTACCGCTGGCCCTGACACCACGACGATGGTGGTGTGCACCAAGTCGGCGAGCGCGAGCTTTTTACTCTCTCTCTGCCGTTGACACATTTCTTGATTTTCAGAACAATGGTACCATAAAGCCCCCGGGGGCAAAAATGGCCCGCCAGCCCGCGGGTCTTTTCACATTATACATGTATACATATATACATATAATATAGTATCACAAACGTTACCCCCAAGACGTTAAGTATATATAAAATAAGACAATTTAAAATGCGCATCGTGCATATAAAAATATATTTTTTCATACTCTCCCTCATTTTTTCTTCTCTTGTGAAAGTCGTGTAGAGTTATATTTATAATATTTTATATTCGCTAAATTTCACGGTTAAAATTATTTTATTATTATTTTGTGAGTGTGCATTGAAAGAGAAATCCAAAATTATTTCTATTGAACGACAGATGAGGATTATATATAGATGGTCAATTGTAAAGGTGGCACGACAAGAGAAATTGGATATATATCTATACACATAAGCGTAGGATGCATCACCAGAGAATGATATTGAAGTTCTATCATGGGAATTTACGGTTATTTCTCGCTCGATAATAAGAGAACGCCTTGTCGTCTGCGAAACGAGTGGTTGAGTCCGACATAGCAGGGACGTACCAATCCATGAAGAGCGAGACTTCTGCAACCGAAGGGATGAACTAACACGCCGATGAGGTAGCAGAGAATGAGAAAGGAGGAATGATTATTTCGTGGGTCTATATACGGGGATTGAATCGGCGTTGGAGTGTACTTGAAAGTGCCGACCAGTCCTCGCGCACTATCATGAAATGAGTACCAAAATATATATATCCTAACCTATCAACCCATCTCTAGACGCTTTGGCTTTTCATTCAGCGTGTGCCCAGCAGCAATAGTACTAGTACCACCAGCAGCTATTGCTTCAATCCTTCGATTCTATATGTGTAGACAGCGAAGCTCTTTATCTAACTACGAATATAATCCAACAATTTTCCACATCACTGAGTTAACTCGTCGTCTTTCACCTTCCAACATTTCGCCATGGTATTTTAATCATGATGACAGCTGGTCTAATTAATTAATCTCAACTACATTGTTTTTGAATTTCATATTATTCCTTACTAAATGAAATCCCGTGGTTTACCACACATTATATTCATTAATAAAAATGTGTAAATGCTCAATTGTGAAGAGAAAAATGTGTGGCACGTGGCGGGGTTTTTTTTTATCGCCTTTTATTTTTTTTTTCTCGTTGACTAAATCAGTCAGTCAAGTTGTTGAAAGACGTTACACGATTCTATTTAGCGGTACGCGTCGTTTGACGGGGGTTTATTGGGGGGTGCAACAGGTCGGGTTAGAGTGGAGTGTGTTCTCTCACCACCATCATTAGTCAACGTCACCACCCGACCGACTGTGTATATATACGTCTGCCTCGGCTTTGCGCGTTTATTCTCTCACTCTCTATCTCTCCTTTAACCTCTATAGTATTTTCTCCCTCTATTACTCACATTCACTCTAACTCACTCGCTCTGTATCTATTACCGGCATAACGTCGACTACTAAATCGCCCGACGCCTCTCTACCAGTCGGTCGGTCATGCGTGTGGTTCGAGGTCGAAATCACGGTTATGCCTCCCTCGTCAACGTACGCGCGTGGTTAAACCGTTAACGGATTTCGTAATTGTCTCACTCTCTAGATGTAAACATATACATTGATTGTTATATAGAGATTAATTATTTTGACAATACTTGAATATGCGAAATTCCATAATATAAATGTGGAAGATTTCAATTCACCATCAGATGCGATGTATAAAAAATTTTTTCTCACTAATTCTAAATAGAAAGTTTGTATTTGTATGTAAACTAATACTAAATTCTCTTGTATTGTATGAATATGTGTACACATGTATGGTGCCTTTACAAAAATATATATTAATACATGAATAATTAATAATTAATATTCATTGTACACAGTTGAAAACAAAACCGCTGTGCAATGAAAACTTGAATATTTATGATAAATACACCATAACCAAGTGTTTTCCCTTTGTATCAGAATATTCTACCTGATGTTAAAATGTTTTTGTTACATATATATATTTGTGTACGCGCAAGTTGCGTTTGTTAAGCCACATTTGCTATGGTATACTACAGACCAATGGTACTAAAACGAAAGCCACTCGTCGTCGCATCCACGTAATCCCCACACTCTCTCTCTCTGTTGTAGATATATCCCCATTGTATTGCAGCGGCTCTTCGTGGTTCAAAACCACGTGTGTAGATGCTACACTCACTATATATATGTATACATCCGTGTCGTTCGTGTCTTGGTTCTTCGCGTATTATTCTCCTACTCACCTTCATCCAACTCCACCTTTTGCTGTTTTACCATACATACTATGAGGTTGTTTTCAACATACACACACATTTACATACACCTTTTGCTTACGCCAAAGTATAAGCTCTTTTCAACAAATCCACCACCTCATTTAGTACGCTCAGGGATTAAGCCTTTTGGTAAAAGCCTTCTTCTTGTATGTGTCGCAAATGTCTGACCACGTACGGTGCCTAGTGTATGCTAATTTCTTCACTGCAAGCTGTTGAAAACCCACGTTGAATATAATATGCCACAACATCCCCTTCACCATCGTATTTCGCACAAACCTTAGCCTTATACAATCTACTACATATAGGTACATATATGTGATGCAATACACTTAAAATTTTCATCCCTTTTGTCTGTCGTTCAAATACCTTTTGCCTTACTTAAACAAATAATTCATTGATGCTGTTATCTATGTAATAACGTACATGTATACACATATGTATATAGATATATGGTATATATTGGTGTATGTAGATTTATATACGTATATTGTATGTACGGGAAATATGCTCTAGCAGGATGGTGTTTATAGGAAGAGATGGACTGACCATCCGCATAACTGTTATACAGTGTATATGTGTATGTATGTGTGGCAAGGTTGAAAGCCGCTGTCAACATCTCTCAGTGGACAACGATGTCCAGTCTTGCAAACCTTGTTATCAACCGCTAGCCATTAGGGTGGGGTCCAAGGCGACAAAATGCCGCGAAGCAAAGTGCCATCTTTCCCAAGTAATTATGATCCACCGTGCTTGGACACTTTAATATCATCTCAGGCTGTTGTTTTTTTTTCTTTCTAATGATATCAATGTATAGTATAGGTATATATTAGACGGGTTGTATAGTCAATAGATATTGTCGTTTGTTATTTGAGTGGGGGTTTTTTTTTATGTTTTTATAATTTATTTCATTTCAGTAAATCATTTCGTGGATATATATTTCGAGTAAATAATTATATTTATTTAATTATTTCGACATTAACCTCGCTCCATTTGATTATAAATATTCTACTTACTCATCGATATGTGATTGTGTATGTTTGTGCGTATTATGTGTTAGTATGTGTGTGAGGGGAGGATGTAGAATAAATATTGACGATATTCTAGCATGGTGCGTGGTGGACGCGCCGGATTCACATTAAAAAAATTGCTAAAAGTGGATATGCACAAATCATTGAGTGAAAACATTCGACCGGAATTGTTCCGTATATATATTTAAAATTCAACGTGTGTGTATCGGTTTTTGTTGAATGTATATATGTATAAAATTGGGTGGTGGAAGGGTGCTAAAAATGACAGCAGTGTGGGCGGCATTTGCAGTAACAAAATGCGAAGAGCCGTACGCGTTAATTCCCTTCTATAAAACCCATCGACAAATCAACCTTTGGACATGATTTACGGCCGACATAAATACAAATAGATCAGCCCACCGTATATTTACGTTTTGTATATATGTATAAAATGTATTTATATACATGTGTATGTATAAATATTCATTTTCATTTCTATTTTTTTTTCTCCTCATATTTTATAACCAAAGTATGTTTAATCATTCAATCGACATTAAAATATATAAGAGATACTTAATTTTATTTTATCTTTCACCTCTTTATATCTACCAAGAAACCATGGTTTATCGATAGGTTCAAATAGGTCGTGACGATTTTTAAGGCTGGCGAATAGTGCCGAGTCGTGAAAGAAACGGTGGCCGAACGACGAGCAACACTGATCCCCCATTTTCCTTTTCACCTTTCTCTCTGTGTGAGATTTTATATGTGAATATATGTGTGTTGCCCTTATACCGTTCTATCGTCCTACTTGGAAAAAGGCCCATAAAACCAAGTGGGGTGGAATAACAATAAACTATCCGTATAAATCTTTAGGGGCGAGGGACATAGAGCTTGTACGATAGCGCGTCGCCCGATTATCTCGGAAAATGCGTTTTCTTTCGCGAGAAAAGACTCTTCTTATACAGGGTAAAGGAAGTGAGATTGAAGGTGTTTGCGTGCTCACACACTTTGAAGAAATAAAAAAATATATACATGTGCATGTAATAAATTTATAATGCACACAAGTGAACATTGAAATAAATAAAAAAAAGTGAACATAAATACCTCACTTTTACCTTTCAATATTTTTTATTTATTAGTAAATGATGTTATTTCATTTTTTTTTTCAATTATTTTTTTTTTTTACGTATATACTTCACGCTGGGAAGCTTGATAACATCACAAATGAATATTTGACCTGATTTATATGCTCAGGGACATACGCATACTTGTATACACATACATATTTTTTTTTTTTTTTTCATTGGAAAATTATAAAAACAGAATGCACCGCAACGCAACGCGTCAGTTTCGATCCAACTACCGCAAATAGTTCTAGTATAATATGCGGTGGTGACTGTGATTTATAGGGTGGGCGATATTTCGATACACACAATAGCAAGGGTTGGTGAACTACGGTAAAGGTATAGCGACTGAATGTAGACAGTTGGGGGAAGAAAGGGTGCAACTACTGCTATATAAAAATCAGGCAGGGAGTAAAATTGAGAATGTCCTATGTGTGTTGTGCGCGGGTAAAATGTATGTTTTGTCTCTCTTCCTTTTTTAAATATACTTTTGTATATATGTATGCATGCATGTAGACACATCAACACTTCTTGCTCAGGGAGACTCTATCATCGTGACTCCATACACAACTACCTATTCAATATATATATACATACAAATATTATATAGATATCGAGTGAGGAGAGAAACGAGAATGCGAATGCGAGAGTCACTTATCTTGCGAACCGTAAATAATAAAAAATATAGACATTACGCCGCAGTATATCAAAGCTAGTGGCGTTCAGTTCACACTTTACGTTTAAGATAAAATTTTAGTATTTAGATTATATACATATATAAATATATATTTAATAATGGATAAAAAAATTTTAAATAAAGAAAATGTATGAAATAAGAGAATGAAAAATAGAATGATAGATTTTTGTTTTTCTTTTAAATATTTTTCTTTACAATATGAGACGGGAAGAATTTAAAAATAAAATTATAGCCAAGGGGATTTTTTAAAACAATTGCGTGATTGTCTATACATGGTATTATTCTGGCGGTTTTGATTAATCGACACGCCATTAATAACCAATATGGCGTGTATGGCTTTATTCGATAGTGCGCCGAAAAAGGGACTTGAGGCTATTGCTCACGCGGTTAGACGACGATTCGTATAGTGCCATTGTTCTTGGACGCGTCGTTCACACTCATACTCTACGATGGTGAAAACCGTCGATAATTTTACACCCTTCGTCGGATGAAATAAAAATGAGGAAATTGTGTGCGAAGCAATGCAAGAGACCACTGGTGTTGTATATGTACATTGAGGATATGCTTTTACACATGTATGAATTTTCTGTGTATAAGTTATACAGTACAGTAGGACCGAACGTCGTTGGCTGAATACTCCATAGTATATATGTATCTATACATATGTACGTGGTGCTTATACGATGGTGGGCGGTCTGGGACAGAGTACAGAGGGCATATATATACCGTTTGGACGACGTGAGAAATATTTTTGCGACGACAATTGCTCACCACAATACTCAGATCGCGCTCTTGCGTGCACGACGATGTATGCAGGTATATAAATATATACATATGTACACAGTTACCATTATTCATTTGATGGCGATTTTTAATATAAAGGAAAATGTTTAAATAACAAAGATCTATGCACTGATGAAATTAATTGCTGTGTATCTGAAACGTGTGCAGCGTTAGGGGTTTAATTATTTTTTTTTCATGTGGATATAATTCTTAATCGTCAAGTCAATTTAAAGACAATCGGGAATTGAAAAAAAAAATTGTTCTTTGTTGTTGTTATTAGTGCATATTATTATTTCTTTTCCTTGTATTTCATTATTGTATATAACGGAAGACTACTTGCAAAACGGCGTCTAATTAAATATGGATGGCGATATACAGGCGCGAGTATCCGACGGAGCGCGCGGCGTTAACCCTTTTCGCGGCAATTAGCACGAGAGTCTCGTTTACTCCTGTTGGAGAATAGTATAGAAAGGCGAGAGAGAATATAGCTTGCCTGGATTATTTCATTCCGCCTAATATCACCATGTAATATTCGTTGCCGGGTGTTTGAAATTGTTTCCTACTCGCCTGCTGCTTCTTCTTCTTCTCCATCTTCTTTCTCGTTATTCCGGTTTTTTTTTTTTATCTTTTTCACGCTGTTGTTCTGTTGCTGTTTCTTTATCCAACTAGCGCCACTACTTCGTCTCTTCACTTTGCTATAGACTGTAGATCCCTCTCTCTATTCGCCAACACGTTTGATCGTTAAGATGCGCCAAATATATTCACTAAATGTTGTACGTGGTACTTTCAAATTTACCCCAGCTCGTGCAACACATTTATTTCAGGTCATTGTTCACACACAATGCATCCAACCCTTTGTAAAGTAATAAAAAAAAAATAAAATGATAAATATATAAATAAAATGAATAAATGAAAATTACAATGTCGATTTGTTTCATTTATTTGCGATTGTGCGATGTAAATTATTCAAAGTTATCAGTGTATTTATATTCAATCATGCATAAATATATTTCTTTCAAATCATCATCATCATCATCATCATCAGCGTCATCATCATCATCATCGTCATCAACATCATCGGGACCAAACAATTTTACGACAATTATATTCGCCCGCTCATTTTCATTCGAAATTTTTCCTTTGTTTTCTCGCTATTGTTTTCGTTTTTCATCTGCGGGTGCCGCTATTTAACGCCGAAAAAAAAAATTATCTTGTTCTCGCTACACTCCAATGCGATTTTACCTTGTCGGTATATATTTACAATAATGTACAATGTCTGCATATAATATTTATCTGTAGATACGTGTACATGAATGTATATATAGAAATATCCTGCACTCATTGTAGCGCTTGATAATTCGTTCAGACTGGTCATCGTTGACACCTGACAGCTCTGATGCGTGCCAACAAACATGACATATGTCAACTGTGAATGTTACCGTGTTTGCAACATGTGACAATTCATGAAATCAACGAAAAATGAAGAATTGCAGTGACGTCATCCACGCGTAGAAATTCAATGAAATTCGATGAAGTTATGTTAGTTTTCAATGGAATGAAATAAAAAAAAAATTTAACAAATGAATAAATAAATAAAGAAATAATAAATAACGATTGAAAAAAAAAAGAAGTTTATTTCAAAGAAACAATTAGAATATCATCGATTCAATTTTTTATTCTAACTGCAGGTGTGTGAATTTAAAAAATTTATGTGTACATTTTATTTATGTATATATAGAAGAAGACAATAATAATATATATACAGACGACGGTGAAGAGAATGGTTATTTGTCACAGTAAAGCGGCCTTCCTCGCAGTATTATTTCCCACAAAGTGTTATTAACTGCTCTCATATTTTGGCTTTTATATATACACATATATGTATATGTATATATTTTTATTTTTTTCCTTTTGGACTTTTACTCCATGTATTTTTCCTTTAAATTGCAAGTACGCACATATGTGTGTATATTTATATAAGATATATTTATGTATGTAATAGTCAACCCGTCCTGCCTTTTGTCGTTCTTTCTCGCATTTTCTTTTGTTCCTTTTTCGTTTTTCTTTTTATATTTATTTTTATTTTTAATCGTTAATAGCGCCCGTTCATTTTGGCGCTAAGCACCGTGGTCACGAGTAGTTATTTAGCTGAAATTTAAGCGCGGAAAACACGCAGTACTATCGCTCTTTCTCTTTCTTTCTCTATCGTTGAAAATGCCCCGGTTATAGCGCGACTCGTGCGACAGGAGGTAGATATAAAAGCTATAATATATACACGTATATATGCAGATGTACATATAAATTTAGAGGAGGATGCAATGTGAAAGAGCCACATTGCTATATACTATTTTGTACGCATATATATTTACAAACACACACTTGAATAAGTAAATTCTCGGTAGGGCGACAGGAGGAATCCAAAAGCTTGCTGAATTCTCTCTTAAGCACATTTAATGTGTGCATCCAATCTTCCCCTCTCGGTTTTTACTATTTCTCTTTCTCTACTCTCACATCACAGTGAATTATTTATTTCATTTTTATTTCTATTTATTTTCATTATGCTCTTGTAAGGGTTTTTTTTTTATTTCATTTTTTATTTTATCTCTCGGTCTTTTACCACAACCGTGAACGAAACGAGCCGCTGATTTATGAATCGAAAATTTACGCGAGAAAATATATATACATAATTTTTTTTTTGGTCTTTTGTGACAGTAGTGTTCGTTTGGTGTAGGATCAACGAATTTTCTCATGAACTGCGAATTCATTTGGATATAATATATATTACATAGGTAGAAGATATATAGTGGTTAGGAAATAATTCATCACGTTTCGGGCGGAATTTTGAGACGAAAATGAATGAGAATTACATGCTTGATAAACGAATATGGGAGACAATGTGATAAAAGACAAGACATTGTCACGTTATGTATGAGATTGATAGTTTTGTTAGACTTAGTTTGTATGAAAAAAGTTTATGAACACACGTCTTTAAAGCTTTTATTGTTTTCCAATTGATCTGATCATTTGTCATTACTGCGATAACATTTGAAACATTTCATTCTACATGTAATTCACACGTTTATTTCTCTCTTTATTTATTCATCATCTAAATCCACGTTGTTAAATATTACCATCATCCATTTCGTAAATATTCATATGAATTTATTTAATAAATAACAAATAAATTCCCTCCGAATATATGAAATTAATATTTATTAGATACCATAAATATGTTTATTGCTGTATAGCATATATTGTTACGTTTGAGAATGCACTCAGTGGAATAATCCCAGTCTGGTTCAGCAACTGAAGTACCATAACGCGGATGAGAGAGTAGAAAAGAGAAGCGAAAGAGGATACCTGTTCAATTAGAATTTTTTTTTTTCCACCGAAATAAACATTTGTTTCCTTAACACGTGGCAACGTATAATGGGTTAGAATGGCGGTGAGGAGGACGAAGAGACGAAGAGAATGGCAGAGAAACAGTAAACGAAGGAAAAGCGAGCGATGGGCAAAAATAAAGAGAAAAGAAATGAAATAGAGAGAGAGAGAAAGACAAAATGGTTTCGGGGGAAAAGTGTATAGTAGAAAAGGAAGTGTGTCCATGAGCACACCGGGGTAAGTAATTAACGACGCGTTTATACGATATCGTTTGCGCTAGAGGGCCGTGCGGGCTGGCACCAATGAAGAACCCTGCTAATAGCAAGTGCTAACGGTGATACTCCTGAATGTTCCCTACCTCTATTCACCCCTTCTCGACAGCTCCACCAAGCTCTCCTACCACTATCCAAACTACTCTTCATGTTCTTTTTTTTTTTTATTCTCTATTTCAAAACGACGGTGTGCGAGAGAACGAGTGAAAGAGAGAAAGATTGTACACTGCCCGCTCCAATTCTTCCATTAATTTTTGCTGAGCTCGAGACTAGTTAATATGCATTAAAAAGGGTTAATAAAACCGTCGTTCGAATTTAATGTGGATTTGAGAGGTGGTGAAAACCCCTTCAACATCAATATACAGTCTTATATTATATACATTATAAATGTATAAAAGTATATATTTTATTTTTTATTTCTTTATTTCTTTATTATTTTTATTGAATTTTTTTTTTTTCGAGTGTAGTGAATAATAACTGCAAGAAGTATATATACATGGTGAAAGAATGATGATTGTCAGAGGCAAGAAGATGCTCTGTGGCATATGATACGGTGAATCTGCATGAAACATCAGCAGTATGGTTATATATAGTAATATAATATGTATACATATATAAGTTACTTTTACTGTGTTGGCTAGTCGCAAATCACTTTAACTGCGAACGTAAAGCAGTTTGGAGTCGCTAATGGCGTCAAGTGTCTCAGATACCGTTGCTTGAGGGTCGTACCAATGGCACCCACACTGTATCGTTTAGTAAAGGGGTCTTTTGGTCACATGACGCACGGCACGCAATTTTCATTATTAATATATTGAAAGAAAAAAATAAAAAAAATTTTTTTTTTTTTTAAATCTACATATATTTTTATAATATTAAATTTTGTTTTAGATTATAATATTTATACAGTTTTACACGAAATAACAAGACTGCATAGATGCTGTAACTTTAATAGTTAGTGAATTGATAATGGGGCGAATTTAATTGCGAAAAGGGCAATGACGGTAGATATAAAATGTCCAAGTGAAGGAGTACGATGAGAGTACGCGGTTAGGTGTTATTCCCTCACCCTCTCAATATGTATAAATATATGTATATACTTTTACGCGCGCATTTTCGATGTAACACAGCGGTGTCCGCCGCCATCCGTTACATCTATAAATCTAAGATAACAATATTGCCACCCCTACGGACCAAGTAATGAATGTTTGTACAGCAACCATTAGCGTCGGACGGCGTGGTGTGCGGTGTGTATATATAGAAGGTCTATACATACTTGTATATAAACTCTGCACGACGCCAAAAGGCCGACGCGCGACCGTCCAGCATCCGCAAAACCATTTCACGCATATGGGACTTTGTCGTTAGCGTTAGTCACCCTCTTACTCCTATGAGCGCATCAAACACGTATGCTGGACTTTACATGCAGTATACAAAGTCATTCATTATGTGCATACATGTATATATATATGGGTGCAATTAGATTTTTGTTTTGTTTCTTTTTAATTTTTTTTATATTCATTTGAAAAAAAAATTTTTTTTTGTATTTTCTGTCCATTGATCAATGATGTTGTAGATGATATATTTTTATTTATATATCTATGGTTAGTGCCTGTACAATAATAAATATATGTGAATTCAGAGTGGGGATATCGCGATCTGCCTGTCGAAAGCTCGAATTCAAAAATATACGCTAGTATATAGAGATGTATATATTTAACAATAAATATTGTGTAAAAAATGCTAACGATTTGCGGTGGTTTGCCACGGCAGGTGGAAAACTGTGGAGAGAAAGAGTAAAAGAGTGAGAGAAGGAAGGAGAGAGAATTAGTCGCGTCCGCTACAGTCGAAATCGACATGAGCGGACGGTGCAAAATTTATTTATTATTTTTGTCGTGCAATTTTGTATCGTGCCCAACTGCGGTGAAATTAAATTATTATTTTGCCGGTATAAATCAACTCACGTGTGTAAGTATATATAAAAATTATATCGCTATATAAATATTTTATATATACAAATATATGTATGTGTGTGTGTGTGTGTGGATGAGTGCGTACGCGTGCGCAAGTATTTTAAATCCTCCACAAATGAATATTTATATTTTCCATTGAATTACTCTTTCGAAGCAGCCGTGGCGTTGGCCAACATAATACGCGAGAAATTGAAATATATTCAATGAATTATTTTATTGAATGCATAGTCGTAATCGACATTATATATATACACACATGTACATACATTTATCTCTGTTTCACTTTGTCATTTTTTTTTGTTGTATTCTCATTGGAACTCTCTGCTCTTTACTCGTTTTTCTCTATACAAAAATTCCGCGCACGCCTCACGCTATTTTATATGCATAAACTTTTTATATTCCAAATTATCTCCTCAATTTTATAATTTATTCATCAATTCAAATTGAATTAAATAATTTTCATATTTACAAATGTTATAATGCAGCATAGATAAATATATATAATATGAATCCTATGTCACAGCTAAAGTTTGATACTTCATACAACTATACTAATACCAACTACTGTACCTAACACACTTGCATGCAATTCGTTAAGTTTCACCCGTTGAAAATTGAGATTCACCATATTAGAGAAACGTATAACCACAGTTTATTGGGCCATGGTGAGTCTGGAGCCTGATACAGCCGCGTAATATTCCGTAATAACAATGATTTGGTGTGCGGAGCTGCTCGTGCTACTGGCAGTCTTGCTTGCTACCCCTCTTTTACTCGACCTGCACTCGCGTTTTACTCCACGCTCAACAATATATTTCTCTTTTGCTATTCTATCTCTTTCTCACTTTATACACCCTCTATATCCAATGCAAAATTGTGCTGCACAATATATATAGATATAATTATCCAATGTGTAAAGTGGTTGTGCGAAAGAGACAGCCATTATAGAGACAGAGCGAATTCGCTCTGTGAGTTAAGCGTTTAATAAGCTTAATCACGCGACAGATCCGTGAGATACAACTTGCTTCGTTTCGCCACCAGCCGCTGGCGACCACCACCAGTATACCATCGTATACCTCCACCATCATCGCCACCTCCGCCATACCCTTCATTTTCACTCGACTCTATATTCCCACATATACACTCCACCCACCATCTGTTGGTTACTATTTTACTGATAGCTCTATTTCCCTCTGTACAAATGTGTGTATATATGCATGAAGTCCGATTCACATTGCGTTATACAAAGATAATTAATATTGTAATGTAATACTATTAATACAAACTGTGTTTATTGCCCATTGAATATAAACGAAATAACCAGAGGGACACGTTATTACACATTGGATAGAAAGCCGATTGTTCAATCTATGTAAGGTATATATTTCATCTTTACTATAGCCATATTATATGCGTTATAAGGTACCTTAACTACTACACAGTTTGATTTATTTGCATTCTCGTATCCTCTTTCTCATTCGAGCTTTCTCTTACTTCTATCACATCGTTCACTATCTTTGCCTTTCTGTTCAATGATATAATAGTGTGAATCGTCCAATGACTTTGCACCACGATAATGGCCTTTAGCAGAGCACAAACTCAACCTCTTCGTCTCCGTAATTCGGTATGGATTAACGGCCATTCCGTCTATAGAATCTTAGAGCGATTGTCTTCCTTACCTTGCAAACGTTTGCATATATATGTAAATGGACGTATATATATGAGGTGAAAGCGTTTTGGTATAGTGGTCGTTGTCGTTGTCGTCGTCCAGCATCAGCGCATTTTAGGCGATGTGAACCTTATGCACTAGTCCAAATAGTTGAACGAACATTGATCATGTTGGGTGCGTTGAACAATGGAAATGAGATCCTTTACGTTGGATTCCACACATTTGAAACTCGATGGTCTTAAACCGTTGTCGACGTTGTTTCCGGCCTTACGTTACACTTCTAACTCTATTCATGTTGGATACCTAACCAATTCACAATTAGACATTTGATGAATTTCTCAATAGCGGTGAAGGTGAAAAGTCTCTAAAGGAATAATTGTGGATCAGCAAAATTAAGGATGATGAGAGTGAATTGTACACGCATAGACACTCGAGAGCCATTTCCTTGAATAATGCTTAGCTGACAAGCATAATTTGCAATACCCTCGTACCAACCGCTGTCATAAGTTTAGTTCGAGGTATTAACGCATGTTATGAAGGTAGATGGCAATCCTCAAAGGAAGCTCCCTTGGTTAGCAATGTAACTCGGTGTGTGGTAGTGGTCGAATAGTCCACTCATTTCCATGCGATTAAAGTCAACGAAGATAATTAGAAAAGACGTATACATTTGCGTTAGAGTGAATGAAATTTTATCCACTATATATACTTTGGTGGTTGTGATGATGATACCTTCACTTGGATGTTCAGTACGACATTCATATTTAACAAGTTGTCAAGAAAGCCGCGGGCAATGTATATACCAAAAGGCAAAAAGACGATCCTCTACTAGTTTAGTATGAACTGACTGACTCATCGCCAGGCCCTCGAGCTTCTCGCCAGGAAATTGCTCAAGTTTTCATGGACTACAGTGAAGAAGCACAAAATACGAAGAAGAACAAGAAGAAACAGAAGAAGTAAAAGACGTTGTAGGAATAGGAAAGGATGGTGGAATGAACCAAAAGGATCGTGCTGGACCTTCTCTCTAACTCTCCAGTTGACAATTGAAATCGAACTTACACCACACAGTGCATCTCGTTACAAAATACTTTGCTTTTCAACCAGACATATATTATTTCTCAAACGATTCAGAATAAATTTGTGTTGAAACTTTTCTCTTGAATTTGATTCTTTCAAGTTTGAATTCCAATATCTATACATGGATGGTTTATACATACATATGTATGTATGACTAGAATGTGAGAAAAATTTTTATTTCTATTTTCTGAAGCAATGGATAAATGTGTATAATAATTTTGAATTAAAGTCACTGAATACTTTGATCCAACTTGATTGGCAATAAAACGAAATAGCAGCGAGGAGAGGACGTTAATGGGTGCATTAAAGTAAACGAGCCAGTAGTTCAATGCAACCGCGTATAAACACACTGAGGTATATAACGAAGCGATGAATTAAGAGTGACTGTGTGGCAAACCGTGGGAGTCATTCAGCTTGAGTCGAACAGCAATCATCATTAATTCACTATTCCTGACAAACGATGGGGTACTTTTTTTGCCATAGGGATAAGAAGAAAAGTGATACGACAGTGTGGGTGAGGATTTACCCAAAGAAGAAAGCGATTAATTTTTCTTCACTCACCACTAAGCTGTCAGACTAAAATATTTTTTTCTCCTGTTCATCTACAACTATCATCAACAATTAATATATTTTTCAAAATAAAAAAATCTCTCTCCAAACAAAATTATGAAATATCATTTAAACAGCGCAATATTATTTTTGGAATGTATTTTCTATTTTATTTTCATTCGAGTAGAAGTGAAGAAAAACATGTCCCGAGGGTGCAACAAAATGTCTCTACTTGTTTGGCATCTACAGTAACTCTGTGAGCGTGAACATAAAATCTTATTTTTTTGCCTCTCTCTTTTTATCTTCATATAGAATAAAAAAAAAAAAAACGTTTATTCGACGAATTGTCAATAGATCACATAGTGACGGCGCTGTATAACGGGGAATTGCTATTGTGAAGTAACGTACGGTGGACTAGTGACTGTCGGAACGTGGACGACAGAGAGTAGGAGAGAATAGCGGGAGAGTATAGAGGGTATATAGCGCAGTGTATATACATGATGGGAGAACGCTGAGGGTGGATCCCGCCACACGTAACGGCCGAGCAGCATTGATACGGCCGGATCACAGCCACCGGACCAATGTATTTTACTGCCCCGAGGCTTAGCGCTATCGAGGCACGCAGTCACCCGCCATCACTCTGTGCCCGGTATGTAGTGACGGTAATAGTCACTATATCATTGGCTCTTCGTAATACCCTAGCCTACCCCCGTGCCTTCTGGCACCCCCTTCGCCCCGTTACCCACTCCGCACAACTCTCTTTGACACCCTTCCTCTCCCCCTGCCCTCACATTCGCCCACTTCCCCCTCGCCACCCTTTTGTAATGTTCGAAATGAAAATGAATGTATTTCGGATAGCGATAAATACTTGGTCAATCCCTCGGTCACCCATGGCGTTCAAACTATACTTTGTTTTCCGTGCGAAATAAACAGGTGTGCGATCGTATAATGGCCTCAGGATCAGTCTCTTTTGTTGTTAACGATTAATGTTATATATACGTGCATATAACGATAAAGATACCGCAAAATGTGACAATTTCATATTTTTTTTTTATCAACGTTTATAATGAAAAAAAAGAAAAAATATACATGTTTGTATATAAATAATTGTCGTAAGGGAAATTATTTAAATTGCAATTACATGAAAATACCGCTTTACGTCTTGTGTACCGAGGTAGGATGGTTTTTGTTTGCTCATGCTGAAATAAGTCGTGTTTGTCTTTTGCTCGTAGCTTTCTCGTATATACTGCTGAGCATCTCTCACTCAACCCCACTCCATTCAACTATTTTCCTTGCCGCTTGTCGTCCTCGAGATGTCGCGCGGTCCTAATTTATGTGCGCGGGCTACTTCCCGTTTGTGGAAGAGAATACGCGGGTGAAGTATGTACATATATAGAGTCGCGCGCGCGCGCGTCGCTTGGACGTAACGCGACGCAAGGGTGAAGGTATATTTGTATGTATATATATTAGTTAGTACGCCCGCACTGGAAGATATCTATGTATCCGTCGCGGCGTCACGACGTCTCACTAAATCTGGTGCTACGTGTCTGGAGAGCGCAGCGCCACACCGCCGGGTAAATCAACCCGAGTTAACTCCGTCTCATCCGACACACCGTTTTCCAGCTCGCCCCCGCTGCTGACAAGGGCGCGTCCATGGGTATGGGAAAATGAAGAAGAAAAGAAAAAGACAATTTCCGCAAGAGCTTTCTCCTCTTTCCTCTCATTTCACACACATACACACATATATATACGTATACATGTATATAAATACAGATCCCCTTGTCTCTTTCTCCTTCTCTCATCCAATTTTCTACTGCCTCCCCTGTACCATGATGAGGAAAATCGTGAAGAATTCCTTCCGTGAAACTTGGAAGAATAGATATCACACTGACAAACGTTTCTTCGTTATCCATTTGCAATTTATTTCACCACTGATTAATTACTTTCGTTAACATAAATGAATGTTATTTTTTTAATTCTCTCTAAATTCATTCAATGAATTTAACATGAATGAAAATGAATATAAAATTGTATTTGTTTAATTGGGATATTGAATAAGAGTCATTTATATAGAGAGTTAGTGAAGAAAATTGCTTGTGGCTTTGGGTAACTCTATGGGGATATGTATATATACGTAGTAAAAGGCAAGTAGATTGATCCGTGGTAGTATTACTTCTGGTTAGCCTCCGAAGCGACGCGATGTTAGTCTTCATTCTTCTCTATCTCTCTTGTCTTTACAAAATCTTCTTCTCTTCTTTGTTCTTCACCTATAAACCTCGCTCGTCTGTCGTACGGGTTACGAATCCTCGGTTGATTGTGTCTAGTTAGAGCCAGACCATAGACATCACTCGTCTGCTGTGTTTCATTTCCCACCTACATTATTTGTCTTTTCATTTAAAGAATTCAAACAAAAATCAACTCTCCATTCATTTTATTCACTTTCCAATATAAACACAACATAATGTAAAGGAAAATTGTGTGTATACAATTATTTATAACAAAATTATTATACACTAACTATATATAAATCGCGAACAGAGGAACTATAAGATTTTTATTGAAGTTTTCATATAGTCAGAAAGTTTTTTCTCAGCAAAAGCATAAGCAAAAAAAAATAGTTTATATTATCCTAAATTAATATCTTAAATATAACATAGATTTATCTGACATATACCAATATATAATGTGAAATAATTATATTATTATAGTATACGTTTGATAATACATTGGAATATCAGGGATGTTACACATCCTACATGCTGGCAACGTACATGAAATCCGATCGTAATTTCAACCACAGCCCCGTACCTGCTAATCCATTCATACGGACCCTCTCTTCCCACGTACTCATCCTCCCACTCTCTCTCTCTCTCTACATTCGTGTACGATGTATTCACAATGAGGGAATGAGAGGACGAGTGAGGGTAAAAGAGAGAGAGAGAGGCCGGATATATCGGCCGGTATTTCAGCCGCCATGCGGAGGTAATGGATTCAGAAACGCGGCGGACACCGCGCCCCGTGTTAATAACAATCCATACTTATTGCCTGCATATTTTACCGATCCCCGCGTGCCTGCTGCTTGCTACTGACTATATTACAACATATGGAGAGCATAAACTTTTATGGCTACCCTTCTGCCGACACCCCTTTTTCCACACTATCCACCCATCGCTACCCCCTAACTCTGTTCGCCACTCTCTTGGCCCACTCTACCTCTCATACTGCCGCTGCATCGGCTTTTCTCTCATTTTTTTTATTTTTCTCTACTTTCACTAATTACACCACTACGTACATTGTAAAAATTCAGTTGAATAACCTCAGAGAATTTATACATTTTATATGTATATGGATATGAAGAAAATAATTACTTTGAATTTAATGTCATATATTGGTTAGAATTTAATCAGTGTCGCTAGAAATTTTACTTAAATAATATTTAGAATTATATAGATAGAGAAAATATTGAAGTTAGAAAAAATAAATTGTTAAAATAGATAGTAGGTTAATATTTATGTGAAATAAAATCGAACCGATTTTCGGTGCTGTGTCATTGGTAGAAGAACACGGTAAAATGGCACAAGTGTTGTGATAGTGTAGGATTGAAAATGTGTTGACGACGAATTCGCGATCGTAAATCAACAAAAGCTGCTTGCCCGCCTCTCACTGAATTCAACGTCATGGACGTCGCAGTAAAGGAATGGTATATAGAGCGATACTAAGGACGATGGCTGAAATACATATAGATGGATAAGAGGGTGAAAGAGGGCGGATACCATGTAATATCTATAGAATGTTATGGTGTGGTGGGACACGAAGGGAATAGTGGAAATGGCACTTTGCTCGGCACTGAGGGCAATGAAGTCTGTCAACTCGATGATGAACGCTCCGGACGTAAACCTGACGAGTGACTTCGGCCACCGCGTCTTCAACTGTATACGCCGACCGTTACTAGTGCAGACTCGTGAATCACTTTTATTGCCGGACTAGTAGCGGCGTGTTTGTGATTCCTTTTGCACTTGGATACGACCGAAGATTTTCCACGTAAAGCCATATTGAGGTCGTTAAAATGGCAATTAATTTTCATCTCTCGTACATATATACATTTATAAAATTAATATTTTATAATTCATTATTAATTATTGCCATTAGATTTTAAATTATGATTATATAGTTGGTTATGGATGTGAACAATTGGTGTGTCGGGCAATAATACTTGTGCTTAAATCATAATTTGGTTTACGTGGAATGTAATGTCGATGTTGGTGAGCGAGTGTGTAGCACACCAGGCGTATCTCTAACTGCAGCATACAGAAATACGTACAGTGTTGAGAGCATTGCATGTATACTAAATCTGTTTCTCTCTCTTTCTCTCTCTCTCTTCATTCTATTTGATTCACTTCAATATACCCATACATAGAGATAAATATAAGCATATATTCGCATGTGTGAGGGATTATAAATCGTCATCCAATGAGTGGCTTTCATTTGTTATCGGTAACGCTGCCATACCGATTAGGCGAGTTGTTTGTTCATTTTCATCCAATAAAATACTGCCATACTCATTATCAACAAAAATAATCATATACATACCACATAAATCAATCATTTAAAATTATTCAAGTAGAATATTTACTGTTTCATCAGACACATGAATAAATCACAGTATCCAATAAATTATAGTCACTGCTCACGTCACAGAGTAAATGAAGTGCTTTAACTATATATACCTATAAGAATTTCATGGATGGCTGACTCATAACTTGTATCATCTTCAATTTATCCGCCATCAACTCCTTAATAGCTTAAACGATGTTGGGTAAGAGACACGACGTAAAACAAGAGAGGACGGTGTCCGGTGTGTATGTGTCTTCTCAGCTACTATGCATATATGTGTTAGTACATGCGATGGCGTCGGGCATTCGTCTCGAATGCCAAGGGATGATGCTCGTGCATAACCGTCTCCATGGATAATAATTATAACTTACAAACTTGCCAGAGTGGCGTTCTACAGCGCACCAGAAGCGTTCCTACCATATTGAATATATCTATATAATACAAGTATAGATAGATACATGTACAATATACATGTAGACCGAACGGTGAGTATATGAGAGAAGTAAAAGATATAAGTGGGAAGGTATAACAAGGAGATAGGGAAGGTTTCGGCTGGGCGAGCGGACACTATCGTGTTACGATGTTGCATTAAATCTGCAGCAAGTATCGGCAGCGCCACATAGGAACCATTTGACCGAACGACACAACGACACAAGGAAATACCACAGTAAAGTTATATACATAGACATGGGCATGTATATAACACGTACGTTACAAGTGGTATAAGCGAAAGAGCGAGAGAGAGGGAGGGGGAGTGTATAGGGCTTGGTGGTTATATACAATTCTGTGTCTATGTATATATAATATTATACGCTGCTGTGAAAGGAGATGGCTGTTTTGCAGAGAGTCCAGAAGAGAGCAGTCTACCATATCTATCTTCTATATACTCTCATTTTGTGCGGCGTGCTTATGTGCCAGCGCATATATAAATATATACAAGTATATATTTGTATGTATGTACATGTAGTTACATGGTAGGTTGGGCCAAGAAGTGTGAGGAAGGATTGGTGGGACAGTGTATAGTCAAATACAGGAGATGAAACAAGGGTAGAATGAGCGTGTCCCTGAGGCCCAAAAGCCGCACTATTCTGCAGTAGATGTGTGAGAGTACTCATTGCTGCTTTCTGCATGATCCTTCCACGCGTATTTTCCCGACGTCGTACACTTAATGCTCGCTTGTGAAATGAACAGAGAGAATGGAATATAGTGAAAAAGAGTGAGGAAGCGAGCGAGAGAGGCAGAGGGAAAGAGATACGTGAAAAGGGATGACCGAGCTATGGAGACAGTCCCGCGTGAAGCATCCCTAGATAACTAGTATCATAGTGGCGTATCGTTTCCATACATGTGGGACACTAATACCACTGCAGTGTACATAAATATAATGTATATATGCATGAATGTATATGGTATATGTAGACACTTATCCATGGACATAGATATAGAGAAATACTGAAGAGATATATCTCGAGTATAGTGATATTACATTTCATGTGTTCCCTTATTGTCCTTTGTGTCTTTTGCCTTCAGTGATGGGTATATATGTATATGTATATGTATGGAATATATTTATGTGTATACATAGATAACTTTGTATTGCCTTTGGGCATTTTGTCGAAGTCTCAATATGACTTGGCGTTGAATGGTTCTGCTTTTAGTGATATAGCATAATGATAATTAAGAGTGAACAATTGAGTGGATAAATGTGACTTTTCGAAAATAAACTCATTGAGCTTTACTTGATATTTGGAGAAATTTTTTTCATATTTATGATATTTGTCAGCACAAACATTTTCTTGACTTTGCGGCACTTTCATTTATATATATGTACATACGAATGTATGTATATAACGATAAATCGGTACTCAATTGCCGTGGTGAATATCGGTTTCGGGCAACTTGGTGCGTCGAATCACCCGGAGTCGAGTGAAACGAGGCGAAAGAGGGAAAGATGATGGTATATATAAATATAACATTGCATTGGGTCGTCGTGTATAATGGTAAACGTACAGCGCGACGTTATATACAAAGTATAAAGGCTATGCAAAGAGCGAGAGAATGTGAGGTAGTTGCGGATGCAAAAGAGAAAACGGGTGTTAAAAAAGGGTGTACACAGGGTCAAAGGAGAGGTGAAAGAGAGAAGTTCGGAATGGGTATAAACGAGCTGGTTGTGCGCCGAGGGATCTCTCTCGGCTTTTTGATAGCATACATATACATTTATATATATGCAAGTGTATCGGAGTTAACAATTAATTATTGGTAACGCTTCAGAGAGAGAGAGAGAGAGAGAGAGAGAAAGGGTGAAAGCGCTGCCGGCGTAGTTAAACATTACGCGTTCCATATCTTACTGTGTTCGCTATCTAATCCCTCTATTCTCTCTCTCTCTTTTTCTATTTCACACATACATGTATACATATTTATATATACAAACCCTTGTGTCTATGTACGCGCATACAGACTCACCACCTTTTCCTCTTTCACTCGTTGAAGCTTCGCGCTACTGCAGTAATCTCGTTTAATTGCTGGCTGTAGACGCGAGAGAGTCCCGTTCAATTAGTTTTTCAAATAAACATTAGTTTCCTTAACACGCGGCGCCATAACGTGAGCACACGGAGAAAGAGGTGTATAGAGAAAGCGCACGGTTGATGGCACCATGGTGAACGGGTAGTTGAAATGGGATTGGTTAGAAGTATACCATATCGGAGGCGGCAGAGGAGAATACTCGGGAAAGAACTAGAGAGAATGAGTGGGAAAGAGAGAGATGGTTAGTGGTGTCGCGGCCGCGAGGTAAGTAATTAACGACACATTTATGCGATATCGTCCAGGGGCGAGGTGAAAGAGTCTGTATATAGGATCCAACGTTCGTATACATGAAGTGGCTCGCTAATAGGAAGATATGAGCTTGTCGATATGTAGGTATATTCTCGCATGGCTGACCATTTATGCACCACCACCACTACTAATACTACTGCACAATGGTGTCGCTATATTGCTGCACCAGTGATATCCACGTTCGTTACCTAGATGTCGCTGATTCTATTTCCGCGCCACTTTTGCCCCAATGCAATACATCTATCATCGTTGTTGTCAGCTATACATTATTGGCATAAATATATATATTGTATGAGATTCCATATACGCACATGGACGCAATCATTCGTCACATGATTATTGTGTGGTTGAGTCCTAAGCGTGCCGATGTGTCGATTGGCTGGTAACGGTTGTAGTTGTATTAGTAGTATTCTCTACAAACTCGGGAATGCGCTGTACTCGTTGTTAATGTCGCGCAACGACGATAGATCAGCGACTGGTTTAATGTGACTTTTGCTTCGCGCCTGCACACAAAACGAGCGCGAGAGCACCAGCCGGCTGGTTATGGTGATGTGGATTATTCACTAATATGATTTACGACATATTACCCACCCGCCTGGTCGACTCACAATGCACATAATGTGAGGCATAATTTATTAATTTTACTAATGGCCACTGCCCCATTATTATTGATTTCTGGTGGGGATGAAAGAGGGCCACACCTCGCCCATGGACATATCCCAGGAGTTGATTTATCCTGGGTCGTTAGCGAACCGTTAAATCGTGTACTCGGCAAACTCTTGTTCGGCGCCATGTTGAGTTCAATGTGAGACATATTTTTCCTTCGTTATAAATTCATTTATTATCGCGTTTAATTTGTCTTCATGTATGTATATCTCATGAAATTATTGAAATGTTAGTAGTACTATGATAATAAAATATTATTACCATGATGCGTTATTTTACTGTCACCGTCTTGTTCAAACGACCCCAATGACACGATATTAAAACATAAAAATAATATATCGTCGAAATTGGTATGTAACATTGAGGGTGAAAAAGATTATGTGGTGTTCACGACGTTTGACATTCACCTTTTCTCCAATAATATCTAATGTCCAAACTAGTCCATCTTTGGTTGCGATTAAATTATATATAGAATGATCATCCACAGGTATACATACGCGTATACTATATCCACAATCTCGATGTAATCCTGAGTCTATTATATACTATATAGCATCGCAGACAGTGCGAGAAACTCGTGTGAGTGTATGTTCAAATATGAGAATGTATGAAAAAGAAAAAAAAAAAGAAAGGATAACAGAGCTGCTTGGTTTACCCAAAAGACTTCGACGTTGGACAATGGTATTTGCTATGTCGCATCTGGGTTCATATACGATCATAGTTGGATATGGATATCTTCTACACACATGAAATTTCACCACAGAGTGACCGAGCTTCGTGAAGAAAAGATGAAGAAGCAGAGGAAATAGAGAAGGACGTAAGATTAAACCAGGAGCAAAAGTACAAGAGGAACAGAAGAGGATCCAATATGTGTGCTCGTTTGTTTGTTCTCCCTCACTTACAACACCCCAATCTTAGCTCAGGCTGCGATATTGTGCGATCCGTGACTTCACCATTTGCCACAATAACATTTTTATTAAATAGTAAATATGCCGTATATATATATGGGACGCGAAAAGCCAGATGCGAGTATCCACACACGTTTGTCGACTATGATTTATCAACTTGTTATTGATATTGGACTTTGAGTGAAAAAAAAAAAAATAAAATAGATGAAATATCAATTTTTTTTTTAAATAAAACAAATTGAAATGATAATTTATGAAAAATATTTTATAATATTATAATAATGCAATAATGAGAATAGTAAAATGGAAAATATAATTATACGCTGTCGACTTGTATAAATGTTTTAACGTTGGGAAATTTGACAAAATGAGATAATTAATAATGAGCAAAGCGATGCATGGATGTTTGAGGCGAGTGAAATGTCCGCTAGTCGATTGATCGGTTAATTGAAAGAGACGGCAAGGTAGTTGGTTATACACATATATACATGTGTACAGATAAACGAGGGGGATGTTTAGGCTCGAGGGTGAGAAAAGCATGCGGAGAGTGGTTGCTCTGTGTTGAAACCACGGGGTTGTGTTGTTACGTCGTGCCTGCCTTTCGTTTGCCTCTCGACACTCCCGACAGCTCTTTCATCTGCGGATGATTACGGACTCCTCTTGCCAGTCTAAACAGTCAAGTAAAATCGCGTGTATACCTTGAAATTACTTCGTTGACGTTCGGAAAAATAATTAATCCCTTGATAATTCGTATCACGATAGATGAATATTTTTACCTTTTATTAATATTTTCTCCTGAACAATAAAATATTATTTTTACATATAATCATATATTAAATTTATTAAATTGATTGAGAATAATATTTGCCCTCCTGAAATCTCTATAGCATGTGGCGAAATATATTGTATAGCATATGAAGACAACGAAAGATAGAGGATACACATATCTATATATAAGTCTACAGCACATATCTATATTTGTATGGGAAATGCTGGTTAGTGCCGGTTGTGCGCGACGGATAGGATGCTTCGTCGGTCTCATAACATTAACGTCACATGACATTTTCCCCTTTCTCCTATATAATCACAATTATGCACGGTCGGAAATAACATTTACTTAGTCACATCGCGTATTGTGGACCTGACACATATCACCTCACTCGTGAAACTTGTCCCGTGTCGTCCTCCATTTCTTAGACGGTAGTTTAACTTTAACTTTAACTTGATATCGTCTCTTGTTAAGTATATACATGTAACGGCCATGATATATATTAAATTCATATACATATATATGTATAAATAAATGTATATGAGGATATTTTTGTAAACTTATAGATTGAATACGATTCTTAAATCATTTTCTCATTGGAATATTGAAAAAATATATTCAAACGTCATATATGCAGTAGGAAATATCGGAATAATGGAATATGAAATGATATGATGTGAATATATATGTATATACATATAAATGCTGACTATATAGATTGTTGAATATACATATTATTGTAATAAAGGTTATATGTATGGGTGTCTCTTCGCGCGCGCAAAAGCCTCTTAATTTACGATCGTCTGGGTCTTGAGTCTTCGGGCGCCGTCTTCCGGTGCTCTTACATAAAAATCAGGAAACTCTCCGTGAGTAGACCTACCACAAATCATCGTCTGTCATCTGTGGAACGAATGGCTTGGGAATAGTATGGCGTTTCTACCTACAGCTCCGTGGCGACGCGAATACTCGACGAATCTACATCATTCTGTCGACCCAATGGACCGAAAGATGCCTCTTGGCTACTTCGATCGTCGATAGTAAGTGTACTTTTCCTCTCATGGCACTGCTGTTACTGCTACTGCCACCAATGGCACACGTCAAAAAATTTTTCAAGTACATGTATATAACTATAACTTGCATTACTTGTTTTTTTTTTCTTCCCTTTTTACGTATTCTCCCGTGAGAGAATTTTTCCCGTTGAAAAACAAGACGATATTCCATCCGAGTCTGTCGCTTGTTCGCATTTTAACATTTCAAATTCCGAAAACTTTCCTGATAACGTTTCTGTCTCGCTTATTCCAAGTGAGTATATAACCGTATATAGCTTGACGACAGCGTGTCTCGAAATCTTTCTTTTTCTTCGCTCATTCACAGAAGAATATTCGATAGTCTCCATCGCGCGCGTACTCTATTGTTGTCTATATCGTCCGTTGCATCCCTTCGTCTTTTCATTTGCCCTCACGATTTTCTCTTTATCCCTTCCAAATGTCCTGACATTGGTTTGGTTCCATCATATTATTGGAGACGACGAGTTGTAATTTATTTTCGTACATTTCATCCAATTATATATACGGGAAGAATAATAAAATGAAAGCAGCTGTATTGCATGTGCGTGTATTTATATAGAAAAAGTATATATGTATATTTATAACAACATCGGTAGTAGTTTTCGTGAAACGGAAACAAATTGATAGGATATAGATACACAACTTTATTCATACAACGACACTCTGTTTCCTGCTTTCTCCTCTGCATTATTTTCATTCCTTTTTTCTTTTTCTTATTTTTCTTTGAAGATGTACGTGTATCTACACCCCGGCAAGTTCAATTAGTGAATGAAAGTTATTTTGCGAGAGTTCGTTTATTCCTTTGACAATTGAAAACTCTTGCGAAATTATTATTATTTACGAGTCTTTTGTTTAACTTGAGTTTATGATGGTATTCCAAAGCTTCTACGAATAATTGAGTAACGGTAAAAACTCATTTTTCGACCGTCTATCATTTACATATCATAATAAAATAAAATGTATATGCATATTTTTTTTTTTTTACATTGTCTATGAATTTTTTTAAATATAACTCGGTGAATTATCCAAATAAATTTATTGCCACAATGTCAATTATTCATATTTAATTGAAGTCAAATATAAATAACAATATGAAAGTGAGAATACATACAAGATAAAACGACACAGGGGTGAATGGTGTACACAAATGCAAACTCACAAGTTTCCTTCTCGAATTAACCGGTTGGGAAGAGATGCCACGTAAAGCCAGATTATCATAATCTCAGTGGGACCTGACTGCGGCAACATTAACCAAGAGATGCGTTCTCCATTGTTTCTCCTTGTTCTTGTTTCACAAAGTGCGCTTGGGTTATTGGTGTTTGGTTGGAAAAGTTTTCGATGTTACTTATACACATACATACATATCCATACATGTATGTATACGGTCGCTTTATTTCCTTGTGACATAATCATATATATACACGAGGAAAAGAAACGAATTAATAATGACTCTTATTTGTTTTTATAACGAAGAAAAATAGGAAAAAAAAAAATGAGCAAGAAAAGAAAATGAATCTACAATGAAACCGCAATGCGAGAGACACGAAATATACTCTTGATTTTATTTTTTACTATTTATTCTTGTTCTCTATATCCTGCTGTTACTCCTTTTCTGTTTATTTCTCCTGCGTTCCCTCTATCCAACTCCCTTGCGCGTTCTCTTTTGCTGTCTCTATGCTTCATAGGCGTTTCCCATCGCGAAACTTAATCCGACGGTATTTATACCCATAATAATACTACCGTCGGAGCGTTTTCAAGAATTATGGCTGTCCTTGCCGCCCACGATAAATGAGTCCAGAGGATTAGCTAAACAGTGGCTCAAAAATGTTATTATATAGCGACATAAATATTCATGAACGACCATACGACCGCTTTAACGTTCATCTACCTCGTCGTCTGCCCGCACTCTTGCACTCGTTTGTTTTTTTATTCTCGAAAAATATTTACCAAACATGTAATATAAATATTGTGAAAGGATGTGTAGTAATAATAATCAATTGTCATGTTTTGTAAATTGTATAAAATATATTTTCAATTCAATCATGGATACAAAATCGTATATACGAATTGGATTAACTTTAGTTGGTTAATTGAATGGCAGTTGTAGTAGAATATATACATGTATAGGTTGAACACTATTGCAGACGATTTTCTCCCAGTGTAGAACATTGTTCGTGGCAATTGCCCAAATAAATCTCTGGCAAAACGAGATAGATGGCCAATAAGGTAAGGCAAGTAGTAGGCGTGTCACGATGACAATCAACGCTTTCACCAAAAAATAATATCATCATATTTCACAAAAATCAT